>JAJCXA010000320.1:0-13847 GCA_026770245.1 Clarireedia aff. paspali H2
TTATTTATAAAATAAATATATAGTTTAATTAAGTTTTAGTTTATTTTACTATATTAAATAATTAATTCTATTTTATAATTTATAAACTTTAAGAAGTATATTAGTTATAAGAATTTAAAGATAATATATTATTATAATATATAAATTTTCTAAATAATAGACTTATATTATTATATTAAAGTTATAACCCTATAATTAATCCTAATCTCTAAACTCCTTTATAACCTTTATTATAATAAAGGGGTTAAACAAATTCTCCTAATTGATATTAGTATCGTTGATTTTTAAGAGAGTTAGTTAAATACTCTTTAGTTTATTAAAGAGAGTATTAAGTTTATTATTAAAGAAGATTATAAAGAATAATCTAAAAGCTTTATCAAATATTTATAATATAATAATGATTCGATAATTTAGTTTAAAATATAGAATTAAAAAGAGCTTATAATTATAAAATAGTTATAAAACTTATAAAAGAGTATAAAAATATAAGATAAACTAATCTATTTATTATATTTTATATACAAAGTTATTTATACAATGTTTTTATATTCTTATTTGTATTTCCAGTATATTCTATTAATAATAAATATAAAAAGAAGCTATTTCGGTATTTAAAAATTATTCCTCGATTTGAGAATACCTTTATATATCGAAATAAGTCTTTATAAACCTATTAGTAGAGAATAGCCTTCTTATAAGTAGTATCAGAGCTTCCTATTAATGAATAAATATTGTGTCTCTCTTTAAGACCAAATATAATTCGAATATCTTTCGAAAAAAGTGAGATTTATATTATAATACTCACCTTGGTTTGAGGATTCGGAATATATTAATTATATAGTTGTTTGATATAAAGTATACGAATAATCATTTAACACTAGAAGCTATAAACAAGTTCAACCCCCGAAAGGACCCACACCTTAATTTTCCCACCTAAAAATACTCGTTCACGCCGTGAACAAGGAAAACTAAGATTAGGTTAGATTTTATGCTCTACTAAATCTTCGCCTTCATCTTCTTCGGATGGTCTTTGTCCCACTGCTCAGCTATTTTATTTTCCTTCTCCATACGCGCCACTAGCGCATCATGCAAATCCTTATATACCCCTCCTGCTTCGATCAAATTCGCCGGCTTCCCTGTGTCATAATTGAAGAATACCATATAACCTGTATTTTCGGCGACGATCGCTTGCTGTCTCAGTGACCATATTGTCGTGATGCCAAAGTATCGGTCAGGAAGTACTTTAGCTATACGATTTGCCACGAGGAGCTATATTATAGACATCAGCCATGGTTATAGGTGGAGCTGGGTAAGTCTACCTACGGAATCCGGAAACGTCACGGGCCTCTTCAAGTTCAATGTCAACGATTGGACTACGCATCCAATATGCCTCACATTCATAAAATCCTCAAAACGTTCCTTGCCCAACCATTTCTCAAATGTGAAAATCACACGCATGTTGCACGCTGTCATGTAGTGCATGTATCCGTGGTTTTTGACGTGTTTGAAAGGGTCTTGATCGTCGGACCAATTGACGCCGCATTCGGTCATAGTTTCTCGATCGTATCCCATTGCGAGAGCGACGGCAATAACCTTTTCACGAAGTGGTGCATAGAGAGAGCCGCCGCCTGGAGCTTGATAGGACGATCCATTTAGGAGTGAGCTAATATCTTCGGAATCCATTATTAGAAACTTGATGAATTTTCACAGTTTGTAATGTGTTATAGAGGAACAAACTATGGGTGTAATATGTTTCGTCAGTAGGATCGCGAATTACTTTGGAAGTTACTAAAACTTAAATATTAAGAGAAGTAAAGGTGTGAAAGGTCAAACACCAACAGCCTCCTGATTGAAAGTGCCGCTAAATTTCCTAGTCACATGTCTCGTTGAATTACTCCCTGCTGCCGAGGCTTTCGGATCAATTACTCTGCAGAGAATAAGGCTTATTGTTGAAACGGCACTAATATATGCATGAGTGTGGGCATCCTTCCGGATAAAGACACGGGCTTACGCGATTGTCTCGGAAGGCTACATACCATATTCCATGCAGCCGTTAGATTATTTATTACCTAACTAGGTAGAGTCATTAACTTACACCCTAGCACAGTAAGCCGGACGAAATCAGTCCGAATAAATTCATAATATGATCGCTTGACATTGGTGCTTGGAGCCTCTCACATTTTTCCAACCAATTTTCAAGATGTCTTCCAAAATTTCACCCGAACTTAATGAGAACAACTTATTGTTGCCAGGTGTGATAGACTCGAGAGCTCAGACAGAACCGGGCAAACTCTACTGCGCCTTGCTCATCTCTGCAGACGTTCAGGATGGGCTAGTTAATGTATCATACAGCGAGTTTGCTAATGCCATTAACAGGTGCTCATGGTGGCTCGAGGAGAAGCTAGGAAAAGGTGATGGCTTGAGTTTGAAGACTATTGGATACTTTGGACCTCCTGATATTCGACAGATCATTGTTGCTCTGGCAGTTTCTAAAATCAACCACAAGGTAAAAACACTATAATATCTATAACTCCACTGTGGCTAAAATACCCATAGGCATTGTTGTTATCTCCACGAAATTCCGCCGAAGGAATATTTAGATTACTTGACGTGTGTGACTGTCATAGCCTTCTTGTTGCCCAAGACTTACCAGCTATTACTCCACTGGTGAACATTCTTACATCGAAGAGAAGATTGCAAATTCTGCCATTTGAGGGTATTGCGCACTGGCTTAATCCTACCAAGGTTCCTCGGTACATATTCGATGCTACACTTGAGAAGGATGCAGGCCGACCCTTTGCGATCTTACACACTTCAGGATCAACAGGTATCTAACTACTCCCCCTTTCGAAGGCAAAAGCTGATTTAATTCAGGATTTCCAGAGCCTGCTGTCTACACTTTCGGTGCCCTCGCATCATATCGCACATGTTTGGAGCCCCAAGAAGTTATAGCGGGAGCGAAAAGGACAATGGTTGATCTTTGGAAAAACAAAGTCACATATGTTGCTTTTCCAACCTCTCATGTACGTAAATATAGTCACTTTGAACTGGATGTTACTGACTGAAACAGATGGTCGGTTTCCTAACGGGAACCGCATTTAATGTATACTGGGGTATGACTCCTATCTTTGGGCCTGGCACGGTTGTACCTACGCCGAAATTGGCTGCTGCAATCCACCAACTTGACATCTGCAAGTCAACTGTTCTACCAGTCTCGATATTAGAGCCATTAGCTAGAGTACCTGATTATCTTGAAGGACTCCGAAGCCTCGAGCTGGTCATTTGGTGCGGTTCGCCCTTCAGCTCCTCTATTGTTCCGGAAAAGATTCGATCGCTTGTGCCTATCAATGCCGGTTATGGTGCAACGGAAGCTGGACCGTTTATTACGCAAGTAGAAAGCCAAGACGACTACGAATATATGAGCTTTAGTCCTCTTATGGGAGCACGATTCCAGCCATATGCAGATGACCTTTACGAAATGATTATCGAGAAGAAATCTGAGCTTCAAGGCGCTCAGCATATATTCTGTGCCTTCCCTGAACTGAGCGAATGGCATTCTAAGGATCTATTCTCGAAGCATCCTACAAAACCAGACTTATGGCGGTATCAAGGACGTACTGATGATATCTTGGTATTATCCACCGGCGGCAATATCAATCCTCTTGTTATGGAAGGCGTCCTTATGACACATCCAAAGGTCATTTCTGCACTTCTGGTCGGGGAAGGGAGGCCAGAGACAGCTTGGCTTATAGAAGTTTGTGATCCACCACAAAATGACGAGGATTCTCAAGGATTAGTTGAAGAGCTGTGGAGTACCATAGAGAAGGCCAATGATGAGGCTCATGTAAGAATTGAGGCCAAAGTTAGGAGATCTAATATCGTCTTTGTTACGAAGGAGAAGCCTATGTTAAGGGCGGCAAAGGGAAGTGTTCAGCGCAAGGCAACCATTCGTGCATATCGCGAGGAATTAGATGCCTTGTATAATAATTAGTTATTTTTAACAATATCAACAGATATTGCACCTAAAGTGTAGTGCTTATAGGCTTCAATGGATTCAATGATAAGGGTAACTTGATCTTGATTCAACTGTTCTACAGGGCTATCTACAGTGGAAAGGACCTCTTACTTGGTCCCAAGGATACCGGTGCTACTTGAGCCTATTACTACAGGCTTCGCAAGTCTATTTCTACACGCTCCACAGGCTTTGTAAGCCTATATCCACAGGCTCTATGTGCCTAATTGATCACTAGGTTGATCAGTGGGTAGGTTGGGGGGGTATTGCCCCACCTACCCCACTACAGTAGTTCTAACAGTTATAATCGCGTCTAAGATCAAAAGCGAAGAAAGAACAGTTATCTAGTTTCTCAAAACTAAATCAAAGTGCTATCAAATTGCTTTTATTTTATACTACTTATTATAAGATGTCTTCGTCAATCCACCACCAATCCTAAGACTCGGACCAAGTGATATTATGGTCAACTCGAATCTTTCCATCTTCTCTCACCTGTTCAAGCTCAATCGGTGATGATTCAGGTCCGTGTATTGAAGTCTTGGGTCTTATAACCACACCCGTCTGGGTTGTCGGCGCGTCATTGAGCCATGTGACACTTTCGTTTTGACTTTGAAGTACCGAGAGGCCAGGGATATTACTGCGCTTACTCCTGGACCAGAATTTGTGTCCTGAGCTGGAAATGGATTGACCGCTAGGTACTTGTGGCGTAGGGTTGGATGCCGCCGCAGTTTTGCCCATGAGGATACGAAGGAGGGGTGCCATACTAGGTAAGCAGGCACAAAGAATACCGATATTCATTTCGAGAACATTGAAAATCCCAAGGGGAAGGAGTGCCCCTGGTGTTGAAGTCAGTCCAATGAAGTCACTTCAAATACTAAAGCAGGAAGAAACAGGCCAGGAAAACTCACAGGTGACATCGGGATCGCTGTTAGATTGTATCACTGTAACTAAACGGAGACAGGAGATAATAACGATGCTGTTGTATGTATCAGTAAAGCCGAAACTCTTTCATATATAATCTCTTAAAAGACTCACAATCCACCAATTAAGAATATGCCAGACAAAGCAATCTTATGTGACGTGGTGACCTTCAAGCGCCATAGGATTGGCAATGGAAATACAATAAGCACAATATCTGTCGCAACGTTTGGGATCGCAACAGCGAGCAAGTATGTAATCTCGCTCATACATACAGTTGGGATTTCTTCTCGCATCCAGAACCCTTTCACCGGCCTGCAGGAGAAAATACCCATTATTATCTGCAAGTTTCGATGATGTCTATTAAATAGTGTTCGTACAGCGTCATTGTATGAAGACTTACCATAGCAATTGCCCAAGCCGCTACAACGGCCCCAAGAAGAACGAGAGGAAGCTTTGTCGGTCCAACATGAAATATACGTCGATAGAAAAACAAGATGGAAAACTTTATTGCCGCAATCGCTATGGGATATCCGATCTGAACACTATACAGACATTTGAGGAAGCGGACGATCTCTGCAGGAGTCGTGGCGGGGGTGATATGACGGCCAAAGTTACCCTTTTCGACAGCTGTTTCAATATAGTTAGCAATACAGTCCGTATGTTGGACTGCTCCAAGTAATCTGTCTCTTTCGACGTCGAAGATTTCTTGAGCTGGAGCATAGAAAAGAAGTTCGAACCTATTATATGTATGATAGTAGTGCCCCAGGAGAAAGCAAGCGCAATAGGAATGAACCAGTCATCCCACCGCAGCTGCTGGTGCACCAGTTTTCTTGCAAAAAGTCGTAGACAGGTAGCGATGAGCGAAATCACCATCATCGCAACAGCGACTCGATTCATAAGTGACCCATGATTATCATTCAAGTTGTGCGTACCGGAGTTGATAAGGCCCATTGTCGCCAATAACTATGGAGAGATGAGAAGCAAGTGGCCTTGCGTGGGCAGCCCAGAGGCTTATACAGCCTAATTTTTAGGGCTTAGCGTGAAGTTTTCAATTATTGTAGGCGTACCTGGAGGGCACACTCGGTATTTGAGCTGAAAGTTTGTGCAACACAATTCTAATGCCAAGTTAAAGATACAATTGGATAGGAAACTGCTTGATACTATGGAAATAAACCAAAGAGCTGGGTAAAAGATAGGTCACAGAATGGAGCGCGAAATTCCATTATGAGGAGCAGGCGAGATTGTTCGAGTCCATTCAAAACAAGGTGGAATATTATTCAACGGAGTGGCATCGTAGTTGCTATTGAAAAGTGGGAAATTTCCTAGGTGTGATTCCATGTTGGTAGGAAGACAAGGGTACATAGTCTTTCAAATACCAATTTGATAATGGTTGGAGCCAGGTTGGTTTCTACATGCCTAATCAGGAGCGAAGGTTACATTGTGACTCTAGAAACGATCATTTTAGAAGGATGTCATCCCGATTCATTCTCAGAGGGATGAATATGTTACCCAAGCGAAACATATTGACCTTGTCGAAAATGTGCCGCACTTTTGCTTGCATTTTGAAAATTATTTTCCATTCAGCAATAGTCGTCGCTAGAAAGCAACGCTTTCTGTAGGAGTGCATCGTAAGGCCGACGATTAATTTCCAGGAAGATTTGTTTAACTTATGGTGCCGACCCTTTTCCCGGCGGAGATGTCCGCAAAGCCCGTCAGTGCCGCTATAGCAAATATTCCGCTAGTGACCCCTGATATGCTACGCCGCAAAGCTGTCCAAGCTTATGATATGCATGAAACTTTCAGATCACCCCATTTAGATCGCCCCTCACCGTTGACTACACGTCAGGCGGAAACGTTCCGGTGCTAAAGCTTACGAGAAAGCTAGGATAATTATCTATCCTGGCAATTAAGAATCCAATCACCAAAACAAGTCGTTATGTGGCGTAGTCGGTCATAAGTACACTTGCTTTTGGAGAAACCGCGCAAGTGTCTGCATTGTGTTGCAGTTGCATCTACTAAGCCATCCCTGAAAGTAATTGAAAATTCAGCATTGTGGGTGGGTGGGATCGAGAGTGCGAAGATGTCATTCACAAGGGGACAGTGGTTTCTAAGTCTCCTTTTGCCCTTACTCCTTTATCTTCATCCCAGAGCCGTTTGCCCAGCGGCAGTCCCCTTTGTCGAGCCTACTTTACTATCTTGAATCTTGAATCTTAATCACTTCAGTCACAAATTTCATCATGCCACCTTACCTAGCGGAGAAATATTCTAGCGGGGAACGCACAGAAGTTAATGAAAACGATTATTCCGCGGATTCACCACCAAGTCAGTCACAATCACGAGAATCAGATAATAATGCGGTCGAATCAACCATTCTACGCGATTGGGATTCTCCCAGTGACGCAGGAGACCCAAAGAACTGGAGCCTAGGTCGAAAAATGATCCATACAGCAGTTCCAGGAGTGTTTGGTTTCTCTGTGTCAGTCGTTCTTCTTAGTCTCCTTCATCCTTTCCAATGCACCATTCCAGGGGGTTGGGATCAAGAACTGACTAACGAATTCTTTCAGTGCTTTTGGGACCTCAGTCTATGCGCCTGGTATCCCACAAGTTGCGAAGGAGATGGTAGTCAGTGTTGAGGTAGCGACTTTGGGCATATCACTTTACTCACTGGGACTAGGTAAAATTCACTCTATCTTATTCTGACCGACAGATAGCTGATATATCCACGCACTCTAGCCTTAGGCCCCATGATAGGCGCACCAATATCGGAAAGCAAAGGCCGTAAGGCTGTTTACATTCTCACTATCCCTATATTCATCCTCTTCGTCATGGCTTGCGGCCTCTCCAAAAACATAACATCGCTGTTAGTATGCCGCTTCTTTGCTGGGGCATTTGGGGCACCTTGTCTAGCAATTGGCGGCGGAACAGTAGCAGATCTTTGGGATATGAAATATGGAGGTGGCCTTGCTGCCGTCCTATTCGTACAAACTATGTTCCTTGGCCCTAGTTTAGGACCATTGATTGGAGGTTATGCGTTGGAGACACGGGGACATTGGACATGGTTGATGTGGGTGATGATTCTGGTGACGGGGCCATTATATCTTATTCTATTCTGGTCCAGCGAGACTTCCAAGAAAGAAATTTTGCGACGAAGAGCCAAAGACAGAGGATTACCTGAGCCACCACGGCCACCGCCACTGATAGCGATGAAGATGCTATTCGTTATTACTCTATATCGACCACTGGAAATGCTGTTGACCGACCCAATCGTGGCTTTCTTGGCACTATATTGTTCTTTTGCATTTGGTGTTCTGTTTGCGTTTTTTGATGCATACCCATATGTTTTTATGGGGATATACGGATTCACCATCGCTCAATCTGGCCTTGCATTCTTGGGGATATTTGTCGGAACCATACTATCTGTTCTCACGTTCTATATCTTTGACAAAACACTTTACGAAAAAGCAAAGCGCAAAGTCGCGCTAGATACGATGCCGCCACCAGAAGAACGTTTATATACAGCTATGATAGGCTCTTTTGGAATCCCTGTGGGGTTATTCTGGTTTGCATGGACAGCTCGTGATGACGTTCACTGGATAGTTCCTACTCTCGGAGGCGTCCCTTTTGGCTGGGGAATGTCCACTATTTTCGTAAGTTCTTTCTACTACTTCCATTAGCATTTGCCCTAAATGCACTTTTATTCGCCCTGCTAAATGTCAACTGTTCTCAGTTCAGTGGTATTACCTATATTGTAGACACATATGGAGCGCTCTTTGGTGCGTCCGCGATAGCAGCGAATGGACTTCTACGTTATATTTTTGGCGCTGTATTCCCTCTTTTCACGTTACAAATGTATGAGAATCTAGGAGTTGCTTGGGCGACTAGTACATGGGCATTTTTGTCTCTGCTCATGGTGCCTATTCCCTTGGTTTTATATAAGTGGGGGCCGGAATTGAGGGCAAGGAGTAAATACACTTCTCAAATGTGAGAAATATCGATCTTCTAGATAGGTTAGCTCGAATAATTCAATTCAGTCGATGTAGTTCTCAAAATACTTAGTGAGCAGGCAAGCTCAAACGCCTGTTGTAAAGCATCTACTATAAAGATGTATTCAACTGCTTATTTTTTCTCATTTTATCCAAAATCATTTCCTAGCATGCAAGGTTGCGAACTAATAATCACTAAACAGTGTGAACAGCATGAGTGTTAATATAGGAAACAGGACAAAAATTCGAAAATCTAAACACTTAAGAAGTACGGTATCTGACCGGGGTCAAGTCCCTTCCACAAAAACGGCATACCTTGCGAAAGTCCATCCATATCAAACTTTCTCCCTCTAACCACCTCACTAAAGTTCTGCATAGCCTCACGAAATTGGATCTCTGCCTGCCTTATCTCAGCACAACCACGTTCCAACAATCCTTTTGAATTGAACATATGGACCAAGGTACCATTCTCGGACGCAAGATTTGGTCGATTGAACCTTGCCAGTAGTGCAATATGTTCCACAGCGTTATCTGCCGGTGGCAAGAACGGCATAATATCCTTGATACCCTTTTGCCTTGGTATAGGCGCGTACAGCGCAGAAGGGTGTAGAGGTAAAACTCCAGATATTGCAACGGGTTCTCCACTATTCAAAACGTGGTGCGACACCCCATTAAGAAATGCAACGTGAACAAGTATATCGATAATGGTTGATCTATACACAAGTGGCGAGGCGGGAAAGTCGATGACAAGAGCATTTTCGGTGGCCTCCCGGACCCATGCTTGAAGTTCATTGTCCAAAGCAAGTGTCTGGTCAGAATCATAATAAGCTTCAACGAAGGCGGTCATGAAGCTCCGAATGATAGAATGAAGAACGTTTCCGTCCTCAAAGAATGGCATGCTTTTGAGCGCGGGGCCATAGGTACAGTTTAAAAGTCCTCGTGTGGTAAGATCATTGTGAAAAAAATTGGGCACAAAAGGCCCAGCTCGTGTGGGATAAAACTCGGTTGCAAAGAGTCTCACGCCCTCGCTTTTGATGGAGAAAGAACGTTCGAAAAAACCTCCTTTATTGAATAGTACCGTTTCCCCTACGGGCCGAATTGCATAAGCTTGATACATCACTACTCATTGTCAGTAGCTTCATTTTGTGCTATAATATAGGGATTACGTACAGCGATTCAAAAGAACAAGAATTGGATGTTTATCACTCATTGTTCGCAATGCTGCTAAATGCACAATCTCTGACACTGCATGCGAATTTGCGAGATGAAAAATTTGGCTGTGAAATAGATCATTCATGTTAAACATAGCCTTCGCCAGCAGCCAGTCGGCTTCTTCATCTAAGGGGGTGTAAATGAGATTGGCTCCAACGTTTGTTTGAATGGCAAGTGGAAGAAAATCACCACTTCTCGGATGGATGAAGAAATAAGCACTGCAAGCTGCTGTGTATCGACCCGGAGAAACAGGATATTTCGCTTGGTAAGCGTGGTCAACGAGAAATAATCGACCTTCGCGATGAAGCGTTTCCAAACTCGTGCCGGCAAGCTCCTGTACGTTTGCATCCGCCATCATAAACGGAAGACTCTCAGCAGTTGGGTGAATGCGGTGTACTGCGTATGGATTCACGGATAATCGTTCCATTGCGAACAAAAGATCCGAGCTGTAATTGGTGAATACGCCTGAAGCAATTCCAACAGGAACAGAATTCGCCCATTGGTTGGTGTAGAGATTTTGATAGTCGAGTGGGACTTTGAGGCCACCAGCCTGTTGAGGTCAGTAATTAATTTTTGACATTGAAGGGAATGATGACCTTTGCTAAGGCATCAGTTGCCAATTGCTTCTCTTCTGTCACGTTTGACGTTAGTAAGTAGGCGTCTGAGTACCATCGGTCTTGATCGTGTTGCGCCATAGCACTTCCAAGAATTCCGGAAGGAAAGTATGAGCTGTTGCCAATTAAGGAAGGTCCATAAAGATAACCACTTTGCTTCTTGATGATTTCATCAACTCTCCTTAGAGGCTCATTATCGTATACAGGCAGAATTAGCTTATCCACGTCGTTTTCAGGGCAGTTTATACATGGCCAAAGTACCCCTAAGTCTTTGTAGGAGTCTCTGAGTGTGGTCTGTGAGGTTTGTGCTAAAGGGGCAGCCGTACCAATCGCTATCAACCCACATACATACCAAAAATACATAGTTGAATAACAGTGATCAATGGAAATACAATTAAAAAATGCGACAAGCTTCTTGGCAGAATCTAAGAACTTTTTTGAGCTACTTTATAACGATAGGGGCTACTTTAATATCGTCGTTAAACTTGGCAAGCAAAAAGCGGCACAGCAGAAACACACTGCAGAGGTTAAAGCCAAATTTTCACATGCCAGAGTAAAGAGTCCTAGAAATAATGTTTTAAATGAAGATGCAGATAACTATCCCAAAACAGAAACCGAGCAGATGTGCTGAGATCAAAAACCAAGCTCTATTTGGTCTTCTTAGTCGCTTGTGTAGGCAGCAGGTTCATCATACGACGGCTTTGCCGTCAGATCGCAGCTGGAGCATCTTTCATTGCCACTTCAACGAGCCGGTATGTTGCTATGGGCAAGGAATATGCATGAAAGTTCCGGAGCAAGAGAAGAAAGCTTACCTCCCTGACCCAAACAATCTTACAATTGCTACCAAAGTTCTCGCGTAATTAGAAATCCTCCATGACATTCTTCATTTGGCAGGGTACTCTTTTGTACGCGGCCCATGGTTGTAATGCATGTACCCCTGACAGGAAGATGTATCACATATGCAATCTACCATGCAGGTGAGGCTTTGACATAAAAAGTAGGGCATCAAAGAGGGATCCTGCATTTTGAGCCTCATAAGCACATCGTATAGTTACTTTAGGCGTAGATACTATCCCGCCGCGATAATTTGCACTCCAAGCTCTGTGGCACAGTAGTGCGCGTGTTTGGGCAGGCTGATAGTTTGCCTTCTTCTCCCGATTATTAGACAAGAATCATTCCTTTTTCATGAGAATATCATCAATATCATCACTTCTCTCATTAGAATTCTTTAGACCGATGACTATGACACCACGGACTATCTTGATCATTTTTTTTATTGCCCTTACTTCCAATGCTTTCCATGAAAGCATCGTAAGCGCTCAAGGCTCAACACACCAGGCAATACTCGGCTGCAATGAGCCTACAAGCGGACACAATGAGCTATACATACCGGACTATCACAGTCCTATACCTGGAAAAAAACCTTTCAACATGGATAAAGAAGTCAACTACTTCGAGAAACACACTAATGGAGCAGACCACGGCAGAATTCGACGTTCACCCTGCCCAGCAATCAACACACTCGCAAACAGAGGCTTTATTGCTCGTTCAGGCAGAAACATAAGTTACGAAGAAATTGCACAAGCATCAAGAGATGTGTATAATTTTGGGGATGATAATGTAAGAATATATCATTCTTATGGATTTGTTCACTATTAAGATTGATATATGTAGATC
Organism: Clarireedia aff. paspali H2; assembly: GCA_026770245.1. Taxonomy (NCBI): domain Eukaryota; kingdom Fungi; phylum Ascomycota; class Leotiomycetes; order Helotiales; family Rutstroemiaceae; genus Clarireedia; species Clarireedia aff. paspali H2. Next base: position 12,420 of record JAJCXA010000320.1, read on the forward strand.
ATAATTGTTCTGAGCGCTGCATTTGCTTATCACCCAGGTTTGGACAGAATTGATCTTGATATGCTGGCAGTGAGTATTAGAAGAAAACAGCTCAAACTGGCAGTAACGAGTTAATAATATTGCGTAGGATGAAGCTGTCCACCACCGTATTAATTGCCCCGCAAGCCCAACACGGAACGATCGAGAGCTAGGTGACAATATAAATATAAACATGACTCTCCTCGAATCATTGTTGAGCTTTTCAAAAGACGAAGAAACCCTCACCCTTGAAGATCTCGCAGAGCATCATCATCTGCGCCATAACCAAAGTTTGGCAGAGAATCCTCACTTCCGTTTCGGCAATCTTGATGCCGCGTGCGCACTGTATGTACTCTGCTATGCTATGCTATGCAATGGCCTTATTGATATCTATTTAGAGCACAATATGCCAATTTGGTAGGAATGTTGGGTAAAATTGGAAAGAACGGTCTTCAGACACTCTTTGTTGAAGACGTTCGGCAGTTCTACGTAGATGAGGATCTGCCCATTGGCTATGAACGACGGCAACTACCATATTACTCGATCGAGGCCAATCAATACATCGATCGCATGTCCCATCATATTGGCTTCCAAATCGTTCGACCATGGCCGGTCGATGATCAGGATGGAAGAGATGTGGAACCTGTTTTTGCAAATTTCAACTAATAGATAGCTAAAATGTTCGCCGAAAATTGACTGCTCCAACCACAGTCTCGAGATGCAAATAGGTGTGATGTATTACCTGGTACTTTGTGACTTAAATATGACAATGATATAATCGGTGCAGTATTTTAGCCATCTATTGATTGTTTATACGCTTTCTAGGAGAGACTTGTTACATGGCACTTTAAAAATAGCTCCTGCTTTGCTATAAGATATTACTTGATAAGCCGCTCTAGTTGTGAGCTAGTATATACTATCGAAAGTGTAAATATTTTACACTGGATTTTAGTATAGAAAATTAAATATATATAAAATTTAGAACTAATTTATATATATCAAATTCCTTTATTATTACAAATACTTATCTTTTAAATTATATAGAAGTAGTTAAGATTACTAGATATTAGTTTATATATAATTTTAGTATACTAGAGTTACTTCTAATAAAGAAAAACACAGGTCACTTAACCTAGAATTAAAGTTATACCGATTATACTAAGATTTATATAATCTTTAAAAAATTTATATTTTAATATAATTCCTCTTTATTATACTTTTATAAAGTTTCAATATAATATAATATCAATATTCCTATTATATTATTATAAATTCATTGTTTAAAATATATTATAATAAATATAAAGTATATTAACTAATAGTTACTTTTTCTATTAATAAGTTTAATCACTTATATAAAATATATTTATAATATAAAGTTGATAATTATTATTTTAACTTCTCTTTCTT
>JAJCXA010000321.1:0-13587 GCA_026770245.1 Clarireedia aff. paspali H2
ATATAAGATTAAGTTAAGTTTAAATTAAAGTAAATATAATATTCTAAAATATATTATAATAGTTATATTTAATTATTATTAAGTAACTAAACTAATTCCAAAAGAAGAATATTTAACTTTACTAAAGTCTATTATCAATAATATTATTTTATTCTTTTACTTTATATCGAACTTTTATCTATTTTTCGAACTATCAATCCTTTATATTAACTTTATCTTTATTAATAGACTTTATAAGTTAATATATACTCTATTATATATTTCTATCAATTACTAAATATAAAGTATTTAAACTAAACAATCCTATTTAGAGCTTTTAAACTTTAATAAATATAATATTTAATTTCAACTTTTCTTATCTATTTATATTTTTAAAGAAGTATATAAAGTAGTATATATATATTATTATATTTTTACTATACTATATAGAAAAATCTATATAAAAGTTTGATTTAAAGATCGCTTAGAATTTAAAGTATTATAATATTTAAGATAAAGTTATTTTGATTTATATTTATATTCTTACTAATTCTAATATAAAGAATTTAGACTAAGTAAACTATTAGTAGTAATTATAAATATATCTTCTATTATACTTTCAATATAATTAATTATAATAAATAAATATTATAGAAAGAAGATAAGTTTTATAATAGCTATATTAGTATTATAGAAAATAGAGAAATCATTTTAAATTATAGAAATAAAATAAGTAAAGAGGATATAAATCTTTTTATAAAAAGGTTTATAATTATAATAAAGACGAAGTTTAAATTAGTAATAAAACCTAGCTAAAATAAAGTTTAATTAAGAATAGGAAATATATTCTATTAAATATCTATATTAATCTAATAATTTAATACTACTTCTATCTTATAATTATTACTATTATTATTATTATAAGAGGATATATTGAAAGTATTAATATTATATAATATTCTCTACCTCTTCTCCTCTATTCTTCAATTATTAGTTTCTATAACTTTGAATAAATAGTTACTAAGTATTTTCCTCAAGTCTTTAATAGATCCTACTTTAGTTTATAAAAGAGTACTCTATTTAAATAATCTTAACTATATCTTTAACTTGAAATCCACACCTTTATTATAACTATTATATAAATAAATAGTATTAATAAATAGTATTTATTCTAACTCTCTTTTTCTTATATAACTCTTATTTATTTATTTAAAAAAATTGGATCTAAGAATATTCTTTAATTTATCTACCTCAACCCTTTTTATAATAAAGTTAATCTATTTATTAATTTCCACTTGAGATATCACGTTGTATTCACTATATATAATTCAATTTAAAGATTAAAAGAAAGATAAATTAAAAGGTGAATTATTTACTTCGGTTTATAACTTTAAACCTTTTATATAAAGTTTATTACTTTTAATTTCAACTTGTTTATTAATAGTAGAATTCTGTTTATAACTACTAAATATCACTTTATTAACGATTTAGATAAATAAATTTCTAACTATTAATAATTATTAGCTCTATAAGAACCTTGTAATATAATCTGTTATATTTAATAATATATTTATAGAAATAGAGTTATTATTAGATTTAATCAAATTAATATCAATAGTAAGTTTATAACTAGAAATAAATAAATATAAACTAAGTAATAATAATATAATATTTTATAGAAACTAATAATCTTTAAAATTTGATATTAATATCTTTTTATATTTATAATTAGAGCTTGATAGAAATATATTAGTAAATGATTTTTTAGTTTAGTTTAGAGTTAATTCGGATTTAATATTAGCTTTTCGTTTTCTAGAAAAAGATATACTATATATTTATTTATTTTGAAGTTTATAATATTCTCTTAAATAAATTATTAGATAAATTGATAAGTCTTATAATTTCTAAATTATTTTCTAAAAGAAGTTTATATTTTATTATACGACTATCAAATAAACTACAACTTTCTTAATATAATTTTTTTATAATAACTTTAATTTAATATAAATAGTTTTATAACTATATAAATATTAAATTAGAGTTACTTTCTAAAAGTGATAAGTAGATAATATTTACTTTAAATCTAAAACGCAACTTATAAAAAATATAGAATTAAGAAGTATTAATAAATCTAAGATAATAGGTATTTTCTTATATAAAATATTTACTAAACTAAAAACAATATTTTGTTATTTCTCTCTTTCTAAATATAAATAAATATTGAAATAGAAACTAATAGCTATTATAAGATTAAAATATACTTTAGCTTATAATATCTTTTTAATATATACTTTAAAGCTAGATATATAAAAAAGACCTTCTAATTCTAGATATCTAAAAAGTAATTTATAATAGAATTAATTATTTTAATAACTAATTATTATTCTTATTACTTTTATTTATTATTCTTATTTTTACTATTAGTCTATAATTTCGTAAATATCCTAATATTCAAAAATATAGTATCTAAGATTTATAATAAGCTAGTTATTAGCTCTATCTTTAATTCTTAATTTTAAATAAATTATTTAAAAACAAGATACTAGAAAATAACTAAACTATTTTATCTTCTTAAGAATAACTTCTACTTTTGAACCTTGAGCCTAAAGATCTTCTTTGAAATACTTTACTTTATTATATAAATACTTAAGGTTAGTTAATAACTATAGTAAGATAGATATATTTTAAAGATTCTTTAATCCCTTTTAAATCTTTATTATAACTATCTCGACTAAAATCTAAATCTTATTATAATTAGAATTAACTTGAGTTATCGATTATATAAATTGAGTATTATTTATATTATAATTTTTATTTACTAGTAATAGATCTTTATTAGTATAAGTATAATATAATCAAATATAATTAACTTAGTTACTTCTTAGATTATAATTAAAAACAAAACTAGACTTACTTACTCTATATACTACTAGGCTTAATATAAAGCCTTCGGATATTAATATAACTAATTGAATATACTTATAAAGTATCGATTTTATTATAAGTAAATATAACTCTTTTGAGATATTATATACTATATTGAAATAATCCATTATAATACTTTATTATATTTAATAAGCTTCTTTTAATATAAACTCTAATATATACTACTAATTATATAAAAAGTCTTAATAGTCTAATAGATAAAAAGTATTATATATCTTTTATACTCTTTTCTTTACTATTATTATTATAGTATCTTATAAGACTTTCTTATAATAAATATTATAGTAATAATTCAAATAAAAAAAGGTTTATTAAAGATAATTTCCTAGTAAAAATAAATTGATTATTATTTAAACTATAGTACTATAAGATTTAGATTATATAAATAAATAAATATAAGTTTTTATTATTAAAGAAATATAATACTTTAAAGATTGTTTTAAATTCTCTTCTTATTACTTTATAAAGTAATATTAAATATTTCTCTTATAAAAAGATAAGAAATTGTTCTTATTTATATTATTTTATATTAGATAAGAAAGAATTAGAGAAAAGAGATTAAAGAAAAAAGATTAAAGAAAAAGAATTAAAGAAAAAGGATTAGAGAAAATAAATAAGAAAAAGATATAAGTATATTAAAATCTTGAATTCTGAAAATTCGAGATTTTAATATAGAAATTTGTATTTTAATATTAAATCTCTTTAGATAATAATCCTCTTTTATAAAGTAAAGAAGAAAAGTTATAATAATTTACTTTTAGAAGAAGAAATATATTATAAAGTAATTAGTCTTTAAATATTATATAAAATAAAGAATATATAGAGACTTCGATTAATTGGGAAAGTATATAAAGTTTAAAAAGTAGAACTTCAGATAATAATATTAGAGAAATTATAATATAAAGTAATTATATTCTAAGTATAATATTATAAAAAAGATATAGAGTAAAGAAATCGATTAATAAAGAAGGTTCAAGTATATTATATAAAAGAAATATATTAAATAAAAGTAATAATTAGTATTTAGATAATAAAAAGAAAGTATAAATAAAGTAGATAGTTTATTTAAATTAACTACTTAATTTAACTTATCTATTATTTTAATATATATTTTAATAAGATCTCTTTTTATAATATAGGCTATAATATATATAATATAATTAATATTACTCTAGTCTCTACAAAAAACGATATATAGTTATTTAAAAGCTATCTAGTTAATATAATTTCTTATAAATATTTTTTATATTTATTAATTAATTATTTATTTAATATTAAATATAATATATTATATATCTTAGTAGTTTGTTAATAACTTAATTTATTGTAGGCTTTAATTACTTGAATTGTACGATTGATTTTAGTCTTATATAAAAGCTTCTCTATAGTTGATAATTAATTAATTAATAATTTATTGTTAAAGGTACAATATAGATACAAAATAATTTATTTAAATGGGGTGATTCAAAATGTGGGGTTATATGTTACCTCTATACAATATCATATCATTTTAAGTTTCCAAAAAGATGCCCCTCTATATAATATGCTGTCACTTTCAGCTACCCCTCATTCTGTAAACTGAGCTCTCTCTTTGTGCTACTAAGAGTGCACCCTCCTTATGTACAATGTGCTGTCATTTTGAGCTGCCTTTCAGCTCCTGTCTTCCAGAGTGAACTACGCCACTCTGCACCCTTTTGTTTGCTTTGCATCTTTTAAGCAGCTGATTTACTAAGTGATACGAGGTGATCTGAGAAGGGAAAGTCACAGGTAGAAAATGGTTATCTCCCCCTTTGCTGTAACAGTTGCACAGTAGCATCATTGTACTGCAGTATCGAGGAAATTTTCTTTTGGACGAAAAAAAAAGCTGGAGATTCCCTCAAAAAAAATTCACTTCTTTTCTCCCACAAATACACAGGGGTTGTTTCCCATCTGCGTATTTTCGCAAGGAAATCTCCAATCCTGCCTTTTCCATTTGTCCTTTTTTCTTCCTCTTTTGCGAATATCGTCCAGCTTCGGTTTCAATCAAAAGGCCTGCCATTTTTCTATCTTCCTACCTACTCAATCCCAACCGCTACCATGGAATCCAAAGACAACTACTACAACCCCCTCACCTTGTGGGTCTATGATGTGTTCGTCCAAATTCTCACCAACACTTTCTGGTGGCGCTGCCCCACCAAATCCGTCCTCATCCCCTTCTTCATCACTAACACCAGCCTCAATCACATGGACGTTGGAGTTGGAACCGGCTACTTCCTCCGCGCTAAACTCGATCACGAACGAAAGAGCTTGACGACCACCAATGGCATGACTACATGGCCTCAAAAACTTACACTTGTCGATTTCCACACTCAGTGTCTGCAAAAAGCCGCGAGCCGCATCAAGCCCGATTCTCCTATTTGTCCCGAATGCGTGCTCGCTAACATCCTCGAGCCGATTCCACTCAAAGCACAGAAATTCGACTCAATCTCGCTCATGTACGTCTTACACTGCCTTCCTGTTCCTCTGGCGACCAAAGGCCGGGTATTTGCGAATTTGAAGCCCTTTCTTAACGATGAGGGGACGTTGTTCGGTTCAACGGTTTTGGGGAAGGGAGTGAAGCATAATCTGATTGGCGGGTTTTTGATGTGGTTATATAATTATATCGGGATGTTTAGGAATTGGGATGATGCCAGGGAGGGTTTTTTGGGGCCGCTGAGGGAGCATTTTGAAGTTGTTGAGAGTGAGGTTGTTGGGACTGTGTTGCTTTTTAAGGCGCAGAGACCGAGACGTTGATAGGTGGTGTGCTTAGTCTTTGGTAAATATTGAGCGAGAGGGTGGTTAATGGTATGAAGTTTCATGATCTTTAAAGTCCAGCGGGGAGAAAACTCTGAATTTAACTTACATAGAGGTGTGGGATTCAATTTCTCATATTCAGGAAAGGGAGGTTTTGGGGGTCTATCACTGGGAATAATCTCAACTCTGAACAGAAGGAGTGTCTAGGCATTTACTCTAAGCAAATTTTTCAGGGAAGATATACACTCTTCTGAAAGGTAGGTATAGCGTAGCGGAAACTCTAAAGGACTAGAGCACCCAAAATTCGGTATATGCAATGAGAGTTTACCTCAGCACTCAAAATTAGGCTTTTGCTGGAGAATCATAACGTCATTAAATTCGAATATGTTTACCATCCTATAAATAAGATCAAAGAAACCAGAAACTTCAATGAAACAATATAGAAAAGCAGTTGAAGGTAACAATTGTCACTAGATAATTCACTGAGTTGGATATACTTGATTACTTGCACTATCGACTGGGAAGCTTCCTTTCATGTTCCTAAATCAACACTCCTTGCCACTTGATTTATCGTCTTAAACAAATAATTGAGGGAGTGTACTGAATTCACTCAATTCATCTGCACGAAATGTATCGACCAAATCAAGGAGCTGCATCTGTTCGGCTGTGCGAAGGCCCTTCGTACCTTTCAATCCCGGGATTTTCGCCATTTCGGGGTAAAATTAAAGTGAAGTCAAAGATTCAGGAGCAGAATAAAGCTGAGGAATGAGCTAGAGGCGCCTCGAAGGTCATTGAATATATCCTTTTAAAGTTAGCTCATAGCAAAATGTATATCGAAATCTAAGAAGGCCTGCCGTTGTCTGTCAATAAGGCGAGCATGTTCTGGTTGGCAAGCTGTGGTAACGGCCTGTTGATTCGTTGTAAGGAGAAGACAGTGTAGTATCAGATAAGGGATTCCAGGTGGCTCGTTAAGAATTGGCGAATAGTACAGTGAGCCGTGGTTTATGATATGCACTCAATAATGACTGTTCATTGATTTTCCGTCACTCTTGAGCGCATGCCGTGATATTGACCATGGGGTGATGCGAGCACCAAAGTATGTAGGTATAGGGTGGCCCTAATCCGCCTCATTCGCACTTTAGGCCTATTCGTTAATATTGCCGAATAGATATACTCTATTAGTTAATATTACCAAAAATGTAAGTAGACTAGTTAGTTTATCAGTACCCTTATATTGTATTAATACTAGTGTCGTTGCTAGCCGTTGCTGACTTATGGTTTTGAGTATATATTACAACAGTTTTCAGTCCAATAAGAGTTATCGATTTGGGGTTAAAAAGGAGAGATAGTTAGAGGACTAAGTAGTAAGCTAAGAGACAGACTAGAAGGCGAAATAGCCTATAACTACTTCTTGAAGTAAGCAGAACTACAGATGATATAGTTGATAGATTTGAAAATGTACCGGCTCTAATATACTACCCTAACTATATAAAAATCTTCAAATATCAGTTGGCATATTTGTTAATATTCAATATCTGCTCTATCTACTAATCTGATTAACAAACCGGCTAGCCTATTTTGACTTCAAGTAATATTAGCTAATATAGTAGGCCTATTGGGCAATGTTGACGGATGGGCCAGAAGTGCGAATATGGCGGATGAGCCCAACTTACACAACAGTTCGATTCCCCAACCATATCTTTTTTAAGTGCCAAGACTTCGCATACCATCAACACCAAGCTACTGAGGTATTTTCGTGTCTTTGTGAGATTTCAAATGTCTGACGGATTTTTCTGTCGGGCAAAGCACTATCCCACGATCATTCATAGCCAGCCTCACTTCTGGATTATGGGTGGTCATTGACAGATTAATACGGTATCTAACTGGCTCAAGTTTTTCTATGCGTGACACATTTCTGTGCAGTACGACAGGTTTTTGAGCGGCCAATGCTAATTTCTCTCAATTAGGTCTTATACTTGCAGCTTGCTTGAGAATCCCGGCAGCTATGACACAACCAAACTTGGCATGGTTTATTAATTCAACTACAGATCGTAGTAGTGCCCTTTCAACTCTTAGAAAGATCGTAATGTCACCTTTCCTTTCCTCTTTCTCCTCTCCACACACCATATAAAGACTTTCAGCTCTCCGCATCATCATACCTCAGGATGTACAGCAGCGCATTGCAGGGGTGAGTCTTTAGAGTGGTGTCACATCGATCAGTATCACGGTTACTTGTCACACCCTCTCCATATTCATCTGAACAGGGTTAATTTTTTCATTGACGATATGGGACGTAGTGAGGCAGGGAGATGAGGAGAGATAAGGAAGCGGGGGAGGGAATGAGGTAGGATAGCCTTGATTTGTTCGACAGTCACTGCAATGTCCTCCATCCAATTTTTTACGTCCATGTTAGATAATCCTACTCCTCTTTCCCTCTCTTCAATTCTACATATAAGACCTTCTTACCCGTCTTCATCTCATAAACAATCGCCTCAACCAACAACCCTCAAAAAAAAATCTTCACACCAACAAATCCCCAACTCGTCACCATGACTACTATCTTTTCAAACCCAAATGACCAATCTCCGGTCAACACCCGTCATCAAGAATTCATAGCAGCGTTCAATAGCGGCACTGACATCAATCGCATCATGTCTTTTTTCTCTCCCAACATTTCATACAGCGACTACGGTGATTATCCTTTTTATTTCCCTCTCCTGTCCCTATTTTCTATTTGTATTCTCTCTTTCTTGCCCACTAATTCCCCCATAATATAAACTAACTCTCTCCAGCAATTGAAGCCGTAAACATGAACTACGCTACCACACGCTCCTATATGGAGAAAATGTTCGCGGAAGTCGACTATCTCCATCTCACCCAAGTGAGCCTAACAGGCGATAAGAATTTCACCGCTGGGGAATGGTATGTTTTCCCTCTATTTCTTCTCTTTTTCACCATTCAATGAAACTGTCTTCAACCGCTCTCTTTTTCATTTGACTTGTACTGAGATACTGAATTTGATCTAGGGTTGTGAAATTCAAATACAAGGACACAGCAAAAGGGCTTCGCACCGCGGGGGCCGTTAAAGACCTGAAGGTTGGAGAGGAGATCGAAATGCGGGGTGTGAGTCTTACTTGGTATGACGCGGAAGGAAAGATTATCAAGAATTCTGACTATAGTAACACATGGTCAGGAGGCAATACTGAAGTCTATGTTTAAGCCTTGGAAAAGAGCTTTGCGGCTAGTCCTAACACGACTTTCTTTCTATAATCGTCAGCCCGGGCCTGTGCGCGCCCCGCATAATATATATGAAATTGAGTTCTTTTTGAAGATATTCAAATTATTGTTAAAAATGAATAAGATAATATTTTAAGGGTTTTACTTAATGACCAACCCTTTTTACTATCTGACCGACGGACCCACATAAGGTACCGAACATCTGAGGTACACAACTTTACTATGTAATTGCTATACAAATTTCGTGTATGTATAATGAGAAGCACATTATAATTGTCCAACTTAAAATAAATTTTGAGGATATACTATTTTTCCTACGAATCCTCCTCAACAGTAGTCTTTATATATCAAATCTCGCCCTTCAGCTATACAACTGGGTATAGAAAGAATTAAGCAATATAGCAATATATATAAGGCTGGAATAGAAAGGGAACAGATATATTTAAGAGCTCTCGTAGATATAGTACGAAGCTATAGACTAGAAGACGATCTCAAAGTGCTTTTAGATATAGAGACTTTAGAGCTACAAGAGGTTACTATACTATATAAATACTACTATTGCGGAGCTAGAGGAGTTTAATGATAATAAGGCAGATATTTTAATTGAGAGGCAGATCTTCGATAGTATAGAGGTCTATAATTAAGAGGTAGATAGGGAAACAAAAGTATATGAGAGCTCTAGGCTACTCCTTGAAGTTTATTACGATTTTCGTACTTTACTTTAGTATCACAGTCAACTATCTTAAATGGACTTAATTTTTTGTGGAGCGTCGGTCAGATAGTAAAAAGAGTCGGTCATTTAGTAAAACCCTTTTATATAGATCTGCCGATCGGGGCTGTTGTTACAGTCATTCTTCTATTCTTCCTCCGACTCGATGCTGCTGCTAAAAATCATCAAAGCTAGCTGGAAGAAAACTCTTTTATATATTGATCCAATCGGCATCGTTCTAGCCATGGCAGGAATTGTTTACTTCATCCTGGCCCTTCAATACGGGGCATGTGAAAATTCCAAATGTGACGCCACTTCTAGAGAAGTGACAATTACGGCTTATATTTCCTATCCCCCCTTCAGAGTTTAAACTTTGAAAGCGTATCTAATTGGGTGGTGGACCAGGGCTATTTCCCGGTTTTCTGTACACTGCTGTGCTATTGAACTACCTCTTGAACCACTTCTGAATAAGTAGACTAGGCCAGTTTTGTGCATCGTATATGCGTAGAACTACCTCTTATAGTTGGGTAGACCGCCTAGTTCAATTTTTTGTTGATCGCTTGGCTTAATGTGAAGCTGGGGATTTTACTACTGCGCTATCAGCGCGAACCGGGACTTATAACTGTGAAAATTCCAAAAGTGACGCCACTTCTAGAGAAGTGACAATTACAGCTTATATTTCACAGGGCACAACCTACTCTTGGAAGAGCAGTACAGTAATCGGATTACTCGTGGGGTTTGTTCTTATCACGGCTGCTTTGAATATTTGGGAAATCTATTAAACAGAGTACGCCATGCTGACACCAAGATTATTGAAGCAGCGCTCGGTTTGGTCACCTTCAGTCTTCCAATTATTCTTTGCTGGATCGTAATTTTTGATCCTTTACTACCTCCCTATCTATTTTAAAAGTCTTCTTGGGGCAATTCCGATCAATTCCGGCGTGGATAACTTGCCAATGGTGATCGCGGTCGGGATTTTCGTCCTCGCAAGTCGTGTTACGCAAGTACTTTTATGGCGGCTGGCACAGCCCTTACATGCGTCTCTGCCGGTTTTTTCTATCAGATGGATATTAATACGTCTTCGAAAAAATGTATCAAGTTCTTGTAGGGGCGGCCATTGCCTTTCTATTTATGAATTGTTTGAATGTGGCTCAGGCCTACGCGGATGACTTTATGGGACTGGATTACCAGGAGGCGGCAACACTCCTTCGTAGACATGGCAAGCGTCAACGAAATCATTCAGTGTAAGTCATCCAACCCGATTTATATGTAAAAGTAAGCAGCTAAAATTTCTATGTAGTCGTCCAGAAACTAGGAGGTGCATTCAGTATATCAGCCGCTCAATCGGCCTTTGTCAATCGATTCGTCGCTACGTTGCCTTCCATGACCATTTTCTTGCTTTACAATGACTGAATCAGAGATCGAATGCTCTGTAATTTTGGAATGTGCAACGATACTGCTGAGATAAGGAAATGAGGTTGAGATGACCGTGCCTTAACACGCTGACGAGGTCGGCGACCCGTAGGTGCTACCGGCTTACTGGTCACACAGTAATGAGCTTATCTCATTCTGGTATGTGAGCCGGGAAACCGGTTTTGCAAGGAACTGTAACAGCTGCGTTTAAGCATCTAGTCCTGGCATCTCTCTAGCCACAGCCTATACTTCACTTTGAGAACGTACAGTTCCTCTATATCATCTTCTAAATTTATGTCTAGCTCTCGAGAACACCCATTACTCTATCACTGCTTTGAAGAGCCTATCATCTGACCCCAAGCAGCAAATTTCCCATGATGCGCTTCCATGAATTCAGCGGCAGGTCAAGCTCTATTACATTCTGAGTCATGACCTACTTTTAGGTGATCCAGATCATCTCCAGCTTAGGTCTGAACAAGATGATCCAAATGAGGGCTATTTATTTAGAAGCATGCAAATTATATGTCGATAAAATTTTATTACCGTTGTAGCCATATTAGTGATACTACCTTGCTAACTATTCCCCCCCCCCCCTCCCCCCACCATTTCTTCCCTTTCCCAAAGCAACTCTATGGTAGCACCAGTAAAACCAGATATAAGACAAAATGCGATTGTTTTGAGTGCCAAAGCATACCAGTCAACTTCCTTGCCTTGAGTTGCATGTGCAGCTATATATAGATCAACACTCCACCAGTACATAGCGCCGGCCGCAAAAAACTGATCCCATTGTATCAACCAGAGAGTCCCTTCACCGACTGATTCAGTCTGGATAGATGACGATGGCCAAGTGTTCAAGAAGACGGTCGTTGGATGAAGTCCAGAAACTGTTTCGGCATCCATAAGGTTTGGAAGAGCATAAGCAGTGGTCAGTGAGATTGCCCATGTTGCAATATGTGTGATGGCTGCAACTGCAAACGCCAAAACGTAAACGGAACGGAGTGCAGTCCTCGCCCGTTTCCGCTGGGTTTTTGGATCAACCTCAGACTCCGTGAAAAACTTCTTTGCAATAAAATGAACTGCAGTGCTCCAGAATGGCCATAACTGCCATAGCGCGATGGCTGTCTGTCTTGTGAATAGTATCTGAGTTATCGTCTCCGGTAAAGCGACTAACACACAGGGCAGAATGAGTCCAACTATGACATTGACAACTAGAGCTCTCAACTCATGTATCGGAATGGACAGGTTTTCGATAGTAGGGTGGGATGCCGTGGTGGAGATGGAGAGGTGTATTAGGAGGTACCACGGTATCGATATGGCGAGGGTCACCAAAATCCCAATCATTCCCCATAAAGTTGGACTGAAGAAGAATGAACTAGAGGAAGAAGTTCTGTTTCCTTTCCTCAAAGACTCCAAAGAAACCAAGACCAAGGACAAGGTTATCGTTCCGAAATAATTGCAAAACATGAGACTCAGCCCAGGAAAGCTCCCATCAAGGACTGGCCAGTAAAAGACGAACATGGTCGCTAAAGTTTCGTCGAGGGATTCAATACCAGTCGTTTGTGGACGTTTTCTTGGATCCGTTTGGGGAGAGGTAAGCCATGCTTGCCGCTTATCCAAAACTATGTTGATGTAGCCGTTTCGATAGGAGAAGTCCCCAAGGGCATACAGCGCTAAAGCGCCATAAATTGACAAGATGTATTTTGTTAGCTGAGGCATAGGTTGATTGAACTCGCTCTGTTGATAAAGGGTGTGGAACATTTGGAGGTTAATGTACGCTTCTCGAATTTTGAGCGCTTGGCAGATTAGATGATTTCCCGTTATCATACAGACCACCTTGTGTCACTCAGTAAATAAATTAGTCAAAACGGGATCAATATAGAGTCAATTCTAATATGATTATATGCATAACATAGAGTAGTTTCCCCAAAGAGAAGAGCTAAGAGGTAGCTTAAAGCGACAGCACATATATACAGGAGGGGTGCGTTTTTACCCCACTCTAAGTAACTAGCTCACAAATCGATCGATCGATGTGAAACTCTAATCCGATTGTGCAGTCAGGATAGCATAATAGGGCATAGCGTGGAACAGTCTACCCAAGAATACGAGAGCTGAATAATAGCTTAAATTGACAGCACATGATACAAAAGGTGGCGCGTACAGAAGGAGGGGTGCACTTTTGGGCGACTCCAATTAAAAAGTTCACAAATCATTCAATCGATGCAGAGCAAACTCGAATCGGATTATACAATTAGGGTAGCATAGTAGAGGGGCGCAGCGTGGGGCAGTCTACCTGAGGCAATATGACAGCACATTATCTAGAAGGAGAGTGCGTTTTCTCCGACTCCAATTAACTAGCTCATAAATCAGTCGGCTAATACAGTCGGATCATGCAGTCGGATCATGCAGTTCGGGTAGCTTAATGATAGCTGAAAGTCGATGCAGAGTAAACCGAAATCGGATCATGCATAGTGGCAGCTGTGAAATATAAGCCGTAATTGTCACTTCTCTAGAAGTGGCGTCACTTTTGGAAT
>JAJCXA010000322.1:0-12948 GCA_026770245.1 Clarireedia aff. paspali H2
AATACTTGAAAATAAACTTTTTAAAAGAAAGAGATAATATAATAATTTAGATTAAATTATTATAATATTATATAAACTAATTATATATAAGTTAGATTTAGAAATTAGATTATATATATATATTAATATATATATAATTTAATCACTTATTTTATATAATAACTTCTTATATATAAGCTTTTAAATTCTTATAATCCTTTTAATTCTTTAATTATTAATTTTAAAGTTATTCAATATCTTAAATCGGTGGTTTCGTTATATTAAGAGAGCTTAAATATAGTAAAGGGTCACGTGCAGCCAGCACGTACGCACTAAGTTATATGACCCAACATATAATTATTATCGTAACGTATTCGTTGGAATCGTTACACTTAATACCCTTTCTCTCTATCTACAATATTAATCAACTTTTTCCCCGTCTTCAAATTGTTTAAATTCAACTCTAAAATCTGCAAGCTCCGATCTATATAAGCCAAGCTTAACCCACTGATATGCGGTGTCACAGCCACGCCCTCAATATCCCACAATCCGCTCTCCTTCGGTAACGGCTCGGGATCCGTAACATCCAACGCGGCACCCCTCAATTTCCCCTCTCTACAAAACCTCTCTAACTCCATCTGATCGATGATCTGACCTCGGCTAATATTCGCGATGAAGGTGCCGCCTAACTTTTGTTTGGAAGGGGAAGGAGGAGAACCGGGCGAGGAGAGGAGCTCAAGTTCGGCGGTCGAGATGAAGTGGTGGGTTGCGGCGGTCAAGGGGAGGGAGATAAGTAGGACATCGAGATTGGAGGAGAGAAAAGTGTGGAGGGAGGATTTGTCTAGGCCGGAAAACCATTTTGTTGGGATAGACCCGGTGGGATCGCCGGTGCCGGGGACGATGTAGCCGTTATCGCGTTTTGATTCGGGGGTTTTGCGGGGGGTCGCTGTGTAGGCGTAGACCTCCATACCCATTGCTTTTGCTATTACAGCCGCTATTTTGTTCCGTTAATACCATATACGCTTTGTATGTAGAAGGGAGAAGGGAAGAGAGGGGTAGCTACAAACCTTGCCGTCCAATACTCCCATACCCCAAAACCCCAATCCTCTGCCCAACATAATCACTCCTCTCTTGTACCGCAGCATGCGGCCCCCAAAAATGCTCCTTCTGCCATTTCAACAACAACTTCTGCTTATGACTATGCGTTAACATCTGCAGCACCACCCACTCACTAATCATTGGACTATGTATCCCCGAGTTTGTTGTAATCACCACATCCGTCTCCTTCCATATCCTTTTATTCTGCACCTGGTTCGAACCCGAGCTGATGAGATGTATGAATTTCAGGTTTTTAGCGAGGGCGGGCGTGGAGGGGAAGGAGAAGAGGGTGCCGAGGATCGTAGCGTCGGCGAAAAGGGAATCCGGGACCTGGGGTTGGTTGGTTAGGTCTTTGGTGCAGTCGCGGGTTAGTTCGACATAGGTGATTTTTAGGTAGGGGTGGCGGGTTGAGAGGGCATTGAGGAGGGCGGTGGGCTTAGGGAAGGGGAAGATTAGGAGGAGGTGTTCGGGGGTTGGGGAGGTGCTGGAGGCGGTCATGGCTAGGGATGATCGTCTGGTTGCGACTGAGGTGACCATTGCGTTGTATATTTGCACAATGGAGGTGGTTATGGCTAGGGATGATAGTCTGGTTGCGACCGAGTTGACCATTGTGTTGTATATATGTATTTTTCGGGATGAAGATGGCCGGCATCCAACGTTGAGATGACAAAGGCCATGGTAATGGTAAGCTGCACCCTGTATAATAACTACAAGTATGGTTAGCCTTCCGGGTCTTAGTTCGATTCTCAAGAGTTGTGTTTTCTGATCGATAAAGTGGTTGAGTGGTTTGTAAGGTAAAAGGTAGGCATCACGCATATATTCCCCCGGCCTCTTTTTTTTCCTGATCCCGGTAGACGATACCCACCCAAGTATGTACTGGGTAATGAATTGACGACGACAATCAATATTCACTTTGCAAACCCGTTCACTTTGCAAACACGCCCCTGGGTACGAGTGCGCAGCCGGAAGATTTCGCGACAACGTACTTCCCTAGTGCTCCGAAGGAGCCTGGTTCGAGACGTCCGAACACAGAGTCGCCAATCTTGACTGGAAATTCAATCGTAGAGCCAAGGCCAACGACTTCGCCTGCAAAGTCCGTTGCAGGGCTGGCTGGCACTGCAATCATGGCACGCGCCATGGCATAAGACTGCTCCGGGAGCCTGTGGTCAATGGGATTGAGGCCAGCAGCACGTACCCTGACGAGCAGCTCATTTGTCAAGAGGCCCGGCGGTGATTGGGGGCGGGGATGAGTTGCCGTAGCAGAAAGTGTCAGGTTTTTGTGCAGGCCACCCCTTGCGCTGGAATAAATCCAAGTTCGCATTACTTTTGACATCGTTGTGGCCATTTAAGTGTGAAGGTAGCACTGGATTCCAGTGTTACCAAAGTTGGTTGTTGTGAAATATCAAAAGTGCAGAATAGATAGCTAGGTCAAGAGCATTCCACTAGTAGAGTCTCCTACTCTTCTCTGTCCGTAATAGAGCTGTGGAGGATGACCGCTTGGCAAGAAAGGGTCAAGGGTAGTTTTGAGGCGCTGAAGACCGGGGATGTAGGAGTATGCCGGGGGATGTACGGAGTAGGAGTAATGCCGGGGATGCAGGGATCTGGCACAAGATAACATGTATGGAGGTGGAGATTATGTCATCATTGTACGGCAAAGGAGGGGAAGGCCAAATTGTGCAGAGTTTAGGATGGATACCGAAGAAATACTCCGGAAATTCTTGCAAAAGCTAATGAGCATTCTCCGCGGGATCGGCAAACATTGCAAAACTTGGCTTTCCTCCCCTTCACCTTTGAATCGGCCGATTACATATGGTTAGGTTAGCACGGAAACGACATGTACGTATATGGAATTAGAACAAACTACCGTCTTACCCGCATTATCTCGCAGTCTCGGTTTATTGGATACTACATATCTATACATAACTACAAAATTTTAGTCACGGCAGCTTAATTTGAGAAGGCTATCTCCATGTCAGTGATCAGCGCATGTATATTGAATTAAAACAAACTACCGTCTTACCCGCATTATCTCGCAGTCTCGGCTTATTAGATACTACTATGGCCCCCCAAGAATAAAGATTATTCGGTGGGCTTTGCCACAGAGGGTATAAACAGGGGGGTTTAACCACTCAAAATTGAAGGTTTTGTATCCGAGGTATCTTCGATGTAAAAAGGACTATTTTGAGTGGTTAAAACCCCCTGTTTGCACCATGGCTACTTCTGTGGCAAAGCCCACCGAATAACCTTTATTCTTGGGGGGCCATAGTACATATCTGTACATAACTACAAAATCTTAGTCACGGCAGCTTAATTTGAGAAGGCTATCTCCACGTCAGTGATCAGCGCATGGATACTTGACATCCCAATAGCAAGAGATTATACGATAACTGAACAACTTGAAAATGAGTTTGTGCAAGCGGATTTCCCTAATCAGTAAAGGGCCCGGAATAGCCCTAGTCAAAATGCAGGGTACGTCGGAGATAGGATGTCGTAGCTGTCTCAAGGGTACTTCGTAATTTTCGAGAGTTATTACGATTCATGTAGGTACCAATTGGATTGTATATATCAGACATCAAATAGCCGTATTTCACGAGTTTTGTGAGTTGAACGCGCGATTTTACTAGGAGCACTCCGATGTGTGGGGCCCTTTAAGGTATATATATTGGAGAGGAAAAAGTAGGTCAGACAGGAGGATTACATGATGAATAACCTTATCCCTGTAAGGCTGACGCACGGTACTGGGGTTTGTCTTTCAGTGCCGATAAGATGATATTTGAAATGTAACGGGATGCGGCTGAGATTTCCACTTACGGATATATCGATAGTGGAGTTAGGGGGGCTTTCTTGCGGGGTGTGGGCTGTGCTGAGACTAGCGCCTAGCGGATACGCACCTGGGCTTTTCTTTTCCTTCGGGCGGTGGTAGAATATTCATTGGCAGCATTTTAAGAAATATTGAAAGAAAACGGTATCACATGATCATCGTATCCGCCTCGAACTTAGGACTCATCCGAGAAAACATGCACTCGGATCACTCTGTATTCGCCGATTACAACTTATCAGTATTGATTATTTCCATGGAAAGTTTCCCAAGAGAAAAACGGAGTTTATTTGCGACACTAATGACTTGACATCTTCGATACATTCCTAAAAATCTCTATCAGCCAGATTACGAAGTTGCAACAAGTTGCTCCATTCCACCCAATAGGATATGATTTTTATTCTGCACGCTATGAGGAGCCTCGTAATTGGCATACTTTCGATCATGCCACTCCCTCGCCGTCATAACTTCACCATTCAAAGTAGGGAAAACGTGTTCGTCTTCAGCTCTCAAAAAGTATCCGAAAGAGAAACGATGCGTCTGACCCTCCTCCCAAATGGGCTCGGCTCGGTGAACAGCGGAACGGAATTGGAGGCCGGAGAGGAAACGGAGCGTGTCTGCCACATTGATGACAGCATGTCCAGGCTTTGGTTCGACGAATTCCCACTTCTCAGTCTCCTTGGACAGAACTTGAAGGCCCCATTGGTCTGTTAGCAGAAGTGTTAGGGTACCGTTATCAGTATGCTTGTTCAGGCCGAAATACTGCGAGTCTGTGCCTCGCTCGTATCGGATGAGGTTGAGACAGCTATTACTTGCATGGCCTTCCCGATGGCCATCTTCAAGGCGCTTTCCTTCCGAAAGACCAAGAATGTCTGAAAGATGTTTTAGAAGCTCTATAGTGATAGAGCGGCATGTATCATTGAAGCGGGTGAATTCCTCCATATGGTCGTTAACTATTGTCGGAAGCAGTGAGGGGTTTTCGAATGCGTATTTGGTAATCTTAATGGTCTCCTTGCCATCTTTGGTGCCTTCGGCAATACCTGTATAGGTTCCAAGAGGAGTGTATCTGATTCAATTAGATATGCAACTTGAAAATTCGAATGGTAAGACTTTACCCGTAATTGGGCTTTCCGTGATGATACTTCATCTTTTCTTCAACCGGTTGATTGAGCCAATCATTGACCCAAGGAAGAAGCGTTTTCCAGTCCTTCAAAATACCCTGGTCTTTCTCTGCGGTGAGATCGAGATAGAAGAATCCATCTTCTCGGCAGGCTTTAGATAAACTGTCAAGCTCATGGGCATCACCATCAACTAATTTGGAGAAATTAATTGTGTGAAGTTGAGCGTAAGGTCCTGCAGGCTTCATCTAGGTGCTTATTAATAAATGAAATCGAAATTTTCGTCTTCGGGACATGGAGGCTGCTTACAGTGATTGTAATCTGATTCTTATTCTTTTGATTTGGATATATGAATTTTTCAGCTAATTGAATCTGCTAAAAAGAATAAGATTCTTATATACTTTTATTTTTCGTTTGAACTTCCCATTCTTTAAGGAGTGAAATAGAAACTGAGAATTGGAAAGTTTCAAAAGCATTTTGCCCGCACAGTCCAATTGCCCCTTGTACCTGGTGCTTATACTTGGCGGCAAGGATAAATACTTGTAGTCCCTGTTCTTACAACTATTATTTGTCAACCAATCAGCTAGCTAGTATAACCTCTATTGTGTTATTTGAGTGTCTAAAACTTAGATCGTGGAGCGACAGGGACTACAAGTATTTATCCTTGCGTCCAAGTATATGTACCAAGGGACCCGCTTAAATCCCCCTGATTACTATACGCCCCCTCCCAAAAAGAAGGTTATAAATAACCCTTGAATTAGCCAAGTTCCTTATCAATTTCTTTTTCATTTTTACTGAATTCAATCCAATCCGATTTCAAGATGTCAAAGTCATACGATACATCTCCAGAACTCGAAAAGAACAGTAATAGTGAAAAATCGGAAATATCCTACCCTACTCCTTCATCAAATGAATCGAAGTCCAATGCAGATTCAGCAGCAAATACAACTATTGTGCAAAATGACGAAAATGTCTTTGAGAGATTCACCCCGACACAAAAAGCTATTATCACAATAGTTGTGTCGTATGGGTCATTCCTGTCGCCTTTAAGCTCTATGATAATGCTTTCAGCCATACCCCAGATCGCATCACATTATAACACGACATCATCAATAATCGATATTAGTAATGCAGGATATATGCTGAGTGCAGGCATGAGTCCCTTTTTTGTCGGAACTCTGAGTAGTGTATATGGGAGAAAAAAGGTGAGAGAAAAGTCTTGTAACTTACGCAGATTAATAATAATCAATGAGATAGATTCTTACTATTTCCGCCACCCTATTTACTGCTTTTTCCCTGGGAACTGCACTTGCACCGACTCTAACTGCCTTCTTTATATTCAGGATCCTGACTGGCTTCTTCGGAACTGCATTTTTGGTGGTCGGATCTAATTGTCTAGGAGATGTATATCGCCCTACAGAACGTGCCACGGCAATCGGGTGGTTTTTGTTAGGCTTTCAGTTAGGGCCAGTATTTGGCCGTAAGACGTTTACTTTATCATTTCAACTCCGGCGGCATGGTTTTCCATATTGATTAACAAGCAACTAACACCTTTTGCAGCTTTTATGGGCGGTGTTATCGTGACATACAAAAGCTGGCGAGTCATTTTCTACCTGCAGACTGGACTGGGTGGACTGGGTACCGCTCTGATGTTGTCCCCCCTACTACCTGAGACTATACATAATTTTACCAAAGCCACAGAGATGTCGGCTCTCTCTCGTGGTGCGTATTTTCGGGAACTGGCGTCTTTGGTCAACCCGATGCGAGTATTGCGTTTGTTCTTATACCCTAACATCATATGCGTCGGTCTCGCCTCATCAGCACTTTCATGGAACATGTATTCACTACTTACCCCAATCACGCACGTCTTGAACCCGCGATTCGGCCTTTCGTCTCCCATACAGTCCGCACTTTTCTACCTGGCTCCAGGAGTTGGGTATATCGTTGGGACTCTCGTTGGCGGCCGATGGGCAGACAGAGTCGTCATAAAGAATATCAAGAAGCGGAATGGTGAGCGAGTTGCCGAAGATCGACTCAAATCATGCCTCGTAGCCCTTGGCATTGTCATTCCAGCTTCAATGCTGATTTATGGCTGGTCTGTTGAAAAAGAATTTGGGGGTATCCCATTACCGGTAATTATGATGTTCTCGCAAGCCGTTGCGCAGCTTTTCGTGTATCCCAGTATAAATACCTATTGTTTGGATGTTATGCAACATAAAGGCTGGTCAGCAGAGGTGACCGCAGGGAACTATCTTATCCGCTGGATGTTCGCGGCTGCTGGGAGTGCTGCATGCTTGCCCGCTATTCAAAAAATTGGACTTGGCTGGTTCGAGGTTATCTCAGCAGGATTCCTAGTCTTCAGCGCAGTTCTAGTATGGGCATGCTCGGTTTGGGGTCGCGATTGGAGAGAAACAGCGGCACGTAAGCGAGTTTGGGCTGATTGATCTAAATAGAATTGAGCTAATATGAACATATGAACAAAGAGTATTCTTTATTAAAGTTCAGATTAAAGATAACTAGCTTTTCCACGCCGCCCAATGGTGCTACAATAAAGAAACGCGTGTGTATGAATATTGATTATTATGGAGATGATAGTTCTAAGTTCCGACCTGTGTGAGAGTATCTGTATAGTGTCTAAAGCTAGTAAACGAACAGACAGCTAGTAGACGAACGAGTAGATTTAGCAATAACAACCAACCCCTGGCCAAACTGCTAAGCGAACTGATAAGCAAGATAAGACAATCCCTTAGCGAACCAACCAAGTTAACTACAATAGTGGATCTTGGGAGTAAACTTGGGCGCCAGAACTCAGAGGTAATTGCAAATCAAGATTGAGGCCGCTTTCATACATCCATATGTCCATATCGAGTAAAGCTGGTGAAAAATTGCGATCGAGTTGTATCCTGACTTCGGAAGCAGTCAAATCGTATGTAAGCGACGTGGCATTGCTTCGTGAGTCATCCAAGACTTGAGAGGCATCATCAAAACACGGATCCATCACGGGCTGTGTCATGATTGTCTGGGTAGATCCACTAATAGGACTCGAGGCTGCCATGGCTGTTTCTGATAAGGGGGTATGTGAATATGGTGAAGTGATTGCTGTGCTTTGTGTAGGTTTGAGTAACTCAGGACAATACTTGAGAAGTGCTATCTGTAACCGACTTGGGGAGGCCAAAAGTTCTTCCATAGTCCAGCCATATGCAATCATACCATTGATGATTATTTGGCCTGCGAAAGTGTTCAAGCTTTGCGCGCGAGCATTAATATCTGGGAGGACTCGTTTACGGAACTCGACGATAGAAGCAACATCGTTCTTTGTTAGACACTTCTCCCAGCTTTTGTAGACGATGTCAATGACCTTACTTACACTGGGCGTTGGGAACAAGAAAGGGGAGAAATGGAGTGGTACTTACTACCAATTCACACCCGTACCAAGCTCTATCAAACTCCCAGGACCACATATCTCAACAAGTCTAATATAATTTTGGCTCCGCCTCCACTCAGCTTTAACAACGTCTGTTGTGATATTCAAGTGTCCCGCTATCCATTTCACGGCAGCAGACTGCCTCGTTTCGCCGGACTTTAACTGCCACTCCTTCATCTTCAAAACCTCGATATCATGAGCCAGGTAAATGAGCGCTATGCGGTTGGCAATTTCGAATTTACTCTGTCCTTGCTCCAACCTTTTCCGCCCGTCAGCGAGTCTACGAAGGCGCGATTCGCCAGGATCTGATGAACTGAAAACACCATCTTCGGCTAGCCAAATTGACTCGTAGACAACTTGAGGATATTGGATTGCATCATGAATTCCCCGAACTACGCGGACCATGTGCACCAAACGTGAAGCCGAGCCGGCGTGGGGTCTGAAAAATGCTCTGGCCATCCTTTCTACCCAACTCTCAGTCTCCGAAGATGTCTCGCGTCGTTCAGAGCGACTTGACAAGGCACTCAATGATCCCGGTACTTGTGACGGGGTCGACGGGTATTCAAGATCTGTAGCGTCTGAGGGCGATCCTCGGGATTCGATTGTAAGTAATACATGGCGATGTGAACTATTCAAACGGGCGATGAAGTTCTGGAAGGCCTCCCTACATCTCTAGATGATAAAATTGTTAGCTTGGCTTCTTCACAAGTCGATGTATCCTTATACACACATGAACTAACATTATTCTCAACAACTTTTGAGGGATCACATTCTTCTAATAACGCGGCCAGAATTTCCTCAGATGGTCGAGACAAAGTCATTGTTTCTCTTGAACAGAGGCACAGCAGGTAAATATAGACTTAAAGGACATCAATTTGAAGGTAATCTTGCTTGGCTTAACTGAATTACTGGGCTATCTACAGTGGGAAGGACTAGCTATATTTATAGGCCTCTCTAGGCCTATTGTTACAGGCTTTGTAAGCCTATTCCACGGGCTTCGCAAGTCTGTTTGCAACGGCGGCGATAATCCTACGACCATCGGATATAGGTACATTTTCCCAAGACAAGGTACCATCGAAATCACATCTATAATCTAACCTATGGGAATAGGCTTTGTGAGCCTAATCGATCACTACGGTGTTCAGTTTAAAGTAGTGGGTATAGGTCCACCTGCCCCACCTACCCCACTAAAGTGGTTCCAACAGTTTCCGAGATAATATAGTACTAGTAGAATTAATACAAATTAACCAATAAGTTAAAAAAATTCAAGAGGTGTGTAAAGATATTAGTATACCTGTGAGATTAGTAAGTCCCTTAATATAAAGTTTGGTCCTTAATCGTTGATTCCTAGAGGGAATAGATACGCGAATTTTAAGTCTTTGTAGCCCCTTCTTTAGATAGATAGCCGGTTAAAAAAGGTAAATTACTTTGCAGAGATTTCGTTTATATCTACTATACTAGTTATACTGCATCTGTCATTCTGACTATCTCACCTAATAAAAGGATACCCTTCCAGTCGATAGATTGGGAGGTAAGCACTAACGCGAATATATTTAGCAAGAGCCGTTAGGCTAGGAGCGATAGAGCGAGATAAGAAAATCGCGATATCTTTACTTTTTCACCGCTATTTTCTTTAAATCAATAATATTTATATTTAACTGAACTATATTAACTATACCTCGATATAAACAAGCTGATATAGATATATAATAATTATTATTATTAAGTTTAAAAAAATACTTGAAATTTCATCAGCTTTTGAAATACTAATCAATAGACAGACTGACTACTGATAGGTAGAGTAAAGGTAACCTTTATAACCGAGAGGCTGCGGCAGAAGCCCAGTGGGCGGGGCCCCACTAGGTAGACTAAGAAAATAAAAACCCGGCCTACAACCTATAGGTTACTTACAACTAGTGGGTTACTTATTACCTAGTAGGCTACCTATTACCTAGTAGGTAATACTTTTAACTTGATTGAAATAAATATAATATAAATACTATTTGAGTTATAACAGTTAATTTAAAAATTAGTAGAAATTATTTTCGATATAACTTCTTAGTCTATATACTATCCCTCCCTATGAATAAAGGTTAAATTTTTTGGTGGCAAGACGTACAAAAATTTAACCTTTATTCATGGGGAGGGATATTAAGTCCTAAGTTCTTAGGAGCCTATTAGGTTCTTGGCAATCTATCATGTTCTTGGCAGCTTATTAGGTTCTTGGCAGTCCGCTGGGTTCTTGGCAGCCCACTGGGTAACCTTTAGGCGGGACATCCCATTGTCCTATTATCCGCCCAGCCTATGGGGCCATAGTGGGGCGGGACAAGAAGTGGAAAACCCGGCTTATAGGGCCCCACGCCGCAGCCTAACCGAGAGGCCAATAAAAAGAATTTTGTCAAACAATATATTTGTAATACTTCGTTGGCTCAGTTTTGATTTTGGGCCTTTTCTTAAGAAAAAGGACTATAGAGTAGAATGACGTGATATTATTAGGTTGTAAAAAGTAAAGGCTGTCTTTTTATATATATTAATAGTTCTGTAGTTAGATATACTGTACTACGTTATTGACCACACCCACCGGATAGTGTTTCATCCTGCTTACTGTAGTATTGATACTCCGAATACTATGATGATGATGATGACTACTTTTCAATTGCCGAAAGCAAGATATACTGATAGCCAGTTTCGGTAATTGCAAAGTGGTCATCATCATCATCGTGAGTATTAGAAGTACATCTGTCTTAGTAAGGTGGTTGCTTTTCTAAGAAAAATATGTTAAGGAGTATACTATAATGAGCGCCTAGCAAATCCGTGCTCGAGAATACTGTATATACACTACGTATCGGCTTCCCTATTGAGTATACTGTAGATGCGCCACGTATCAGTTTCCCTACTAAGCACGCTGTAACTGTACGCCTGTACAAAGTGCCAGGATCCGTTATTGTAACCCCCTTTCTAGGATAACTAATTAACCAATAATAAATTATCAAAAACTAGAAAATTACAAACAATTGGGAAACTACTAATTAGTTAATAGGGAATTTGTTAAATTATATAAGCAGGTTCGTGGTTTAATTGGTCGCAAGAGTTGTTTCCAACAGAGAAGTTATAATAAATTAATCCTCCCATGTAGAGGGTCTCCAGAAGTCTACGCCACCAACAGTCTATAGTCCCCTTAAATCTCACTACAGGAAGTAAGCGAATTGGAAGAAAGAAGAAACTTATCCGTTGCCACAGAAAAGAGCAATCGTATATTCGCCAATCAAACTGTTTAATCCGTACAACCCTCTATGTCTGAGGCCAGGTAGCAGGCTAATGCTATGCACAGGTATTTTTCGGGGCAAGAAAGTCGTGTCGCGTTGGTTTATACGAGATATTGTTGTGACTGTGAGAGTCTACGTTCAAGAAGCTTGGTAACGTAGGTTCAGATTAAACTATAGACGATTCTATGGAGAGAGGAAGGAGAGATTTCCGTTCCTGTGCTGATTGATATGCTGTGGCCCCACGTTCGGTAACGGTATGCGAAGGCTCCGCCTGAGCCCTCACTATGGGTCTCACCCTTCATAATGACCTTAATACACGTATAAATAGATATTATGCGTATATGCCTGCGGCACGCAATACGATGTTCTCCTGCTTATTGAAAATTTCCGCTTCAAATGTTACAACATAGCCTGGTTCATGTACCTATCCAAGCAGCTTTTGTTGGAGGCTTGTAAGTCGCTCTGATTACGATCTGGAAGAAATATTTCACCCTGATTTCCAGCCCTCTCTACTCAACTTTACGCACTGCGCGTTCTCTAGCAAATAACATTGTGTGCATCCTTTTTCCTCACTCAAGTCATGGGAAGAGGATTCCCTTATTTTTAAGTTCTCAAGGAATTATTTATCAAGGGATTGCTTTACTATAGCTGTTCCCCCTAACCTGTATTTCATCTCTTATACGTACTATGAGAGCGTGCTAGCTCTTGGTATAGTGATGCCGGTTATTTGTATATTCATGGTTGCAGCACGAATGTATGTACGTCGATTTCAAAAGGGTGGCCTTGGCGTTGACAACTGGCTCGCGCTTTCGACTTTAGTAAATATAAGATCCTCTTTATTCAGTTCTGGAAGCATCCTTGTTAACACGAAATTTTATTCTTACCTATTCGTGATTGGAATGGGCGTATACCTGATCGCAGGAGTCCAGTTAAAGAATGTAAGCTATCCTACTCTATCGCCGCTGGCAGGTTTAACACTTAAAGAGACTGCTGAACAAATTTATAGAGTGAGTAAATATAGGTTTAAAGAATATCAATTTCAAAGTAATTTTATTTAACTTCATTAAACTACTAGACTACTTATAATAAAAGAACTAGTATATTTATTAACCTTTCTAGATTTATTATTATAAACTTTATAAATTTATTAAAATAGATTTTATAAATTTAATCAATTATTATAATATTTAATTTAAAATAATAAATATAAATTAAATATTATTTTAATTTATAAGATTAATTAAT
>JAJCXA010000323.1:0-12804 GCA_026770245.1 Clarireedia aff. paspali H2
AGACCGACGCACCTCGAAGGGTAGCCAGCCCCGAACCCCGAACCAACAGGCGCTAACTTATCTATAGAGCCTTCGCTCAATAAACTTCTCCAAACTATAGACAGTTACTTAGTATATATATAACTAACCTACCTACTTTCTGTGTAGCTCAAGAGCCATACTAGGATATAAGGTATCCTCTTCTCTAAATTCTCTCGCTAGCTCTAGCCCCCAATAATAAACTTGCTTGTACTTTAGTTATATAAGAGCGGGCTACAGAGCAACATCTCTCAAATATTATAATAGGCCTTCTATATAGCCTAAACAGTAGTTACGGTTATATAGCTCAAAGAGTAGTTACAGTCACTTAGCTCGCTTAAAAGGCAATCACGGTTGCGTGGCCCAAAGAGTAGTTACAGTTATATAGTTATATAGTTACTACAATATCGAAGGCTTAGAGTTAGTAGACTAGCTTGCTAAGGAAGGTGTAACAAGCCCTTGTAACAAAGGCCTATCAGAGCTACCTTTGATCAGCGGGAATACACACTCTTATATAGCTCTCGAAGCCTCAAAGCTCAATAGGACTAGTAGGAGACACCTTTTACAAACTTCTCTCCCCGATATACAAATACTGAGATAGGAACTATAATACTAAGATAAAGTTAGCTATATATCCCCCCTCTTCTCTCCAGCCCTTACAAGTATATAAAACTATATAACTAGCTCTTTGATAGACAGAGTAGGTACTTGTTAGTATAACGGCTCTTTCGAGGGGGGATATTGCGATTCCCAAAACTTTAAAAGCCCTTAGCCACTAACGTGAACTTAAATCAATTACTAGGAGCGAGCTCCGTTCTAGTATATAATTTTTTTTTTTTTTCTCAAGTCCCTTGAACCGCCTCGTAAGATTACTAGGAGCGCGACCTCGCCGCGATATAATCGGTCTCCTCTAAACCCGGTTGTCGTAACAACTAGTAGATATATTCTAAAAGAAATATCTTTCTTAAATCTAAGTTATAACTAGCTTAGGCTTAGTAGATTATAATAACAAGGTTACTCTACTACTTACATTATTATATAATATAATTAAGTTATATATAAAGGATTTAATCTTATATATAGTGAAATTACAAGATGTTAGCAAATCCTATAAATGTTCTCTTATAAGATTATTGTCAATTAACTAAAATATAGAGTTAAGAGCTTATTTGTATCTAACTATAATATATAAATATAAATCACTACTTTCTAATATAGATTCTGACTTAGAGGTATTTAACTATTATCTAGTAGATAGTAGCTTCGCAGTATTACCTTGTTAGACAACTATAAAAACTAATTATCTAAATCAACGGTTTCTCTTATACTAAGTTAAATTACTATTATAATAATAGTTATTAATAAAGTAAAACTAACCTATCTTATAATAGTCTAAACCTAGCTTATATTCCCTATTAGTAGATGAACAATCTAATACTTACTGAATTCTACTTTAGTATAATAGGAAGAGTTGATATTGAAAGATTAAAAAGCAACGTTGTTATAAATACTTAGTTGTTACAAACTAGTTATCTTTATAGTAACTTTTCTAGTATCTCTAACCTCAAATTTCGAGGGACTAAAAGATCGATAAACCACATTTTTATAGTTTATATTTATACTGAAAATCAAAATTAAAGGGACTTTTACCTTTTTATTTTACTAGAGATTTCTATTCTTTATAAGTCCCCTTTAGGATATCTGTATTATAGTTTAACAGATGTGCCGCTTTAGCTAAACTCCCCACTTGATAATATCTTCAACTTAGATCAACCTGCGAAAGACCTTAATATTAAAAGTTGAGTTTTGATATTTAGTTCCACTTTATTAAATAAGTAAAAAAATAATAAAGGTAGTAGTATTTCACTGGCGCTTACACTCCCATCTATTCTACACCCCTTATATCTTTTCACAATATCAAACTAGAGTTAAGCTCAACAAGGTCTTCTTTCTCTATTGATTCTACTAAGCCTATTCCTTTAGTTGTAGTTTCGCTAGATAGTAGATAGGGATAGTAGGAATCTTATTAATCTATTTATATATATTACTAATTAGATAACAAGGTATTTAACTACCTTAAGAGAGTTATAGTTACTCCTGCTATTTACTTACACTTGATTGAATTTCTTTACTTTGATATTCAAAGTACTAGATAGAAATTATATTGTATTAACACTACTTTCTAATTATCACAATACTATATTTTAATTAGATAATCAGATTCTCTTTATTTATACTAGTTTTAAGTTAGTTATTAATTATATATTGAATAGCCGAAGTCTACTAAAGGTGTTAATACCCTGATACTAAGAGGTGCTAACTGTGAAACTAATACTCTACTACTCTAGAGATATTTACTAATAGTTCAATATATTTAACCTTTAAAACTAATCCTTTTCCCAAAGTTATAGATCTATTTTATCGACTTCCTTTATCTATATTGTTCTATTAATTAGAGGCTATTTACCTTAGAGACCTATTATAGTTATAAGTACAATCTAGCTTGAAAGCTATTTCTTTCTATAGATTTTCAAAGGATGTCGAGAGTGTATCGAACTTGATAGAGATATCAAGCTCTACTAACTATTAAACTCTAGTTCTAGATAAATCGATTTCAGAGTAAAAGGCTATTAAGAAGAAAAGAGAACTCTTCTTAAAGCTTTTACTATCGTCTTTATATTCAATTATATTATTATAGAGAATCCAAATCTAAGTGCCAGAATATTAACTAACTTCTCTTTCAAGAGACAATATATAAATACACACTTTAAAACGAAGTTTCTTTATCTTTTAAAATCGACTAACTTATATCTAACTATTGTTTATATAGAACCTTTCTCTACTTCAATCTTCAAAGTTCTTATTTAAGTATTTACTACTACTACCAAGATCTATACTAGAGGCTGTTCGACCCGGGCTTATATTTAAGGCTTCGTTATTAACCTCTATACCTACTTATTTACTAAGGTATCGTTTCTACTTTAGTGGCGAGGTATAGGTAGTATATTTAAACACTATCTATTTTCAGAGCTAGTTTATTTAGTAAGTAAGTTATTATACACTTCTTAGCAAGTTCCGACTTCTATAGCTACTATCTTGCTATCTAGATAAATTAATACCTTTTATAATATCTAATGAGTGTATATTTGAATAGTACAATTAGGTTTAAAATTAGAAAAACATTATAACTCTATATAAAAACTTTTACAACTCTATATTAATCAACTTCTTATACCTTATATCGAGTAGCTAATAACTAATGATAAAAACATTACTAACTTATATAAAAACATTATAACTCTATATTAACTAGTAACTAATAATAAAAATATTACTAACTTATATAAAAACATTATAACCTTATATCAACTAGCTAGTAACCGATAATAAAAATATTACTAACTTATATAAAAATATTATAACCTTATATTAACTAGCTAGTAACTGATAATAAAAACGTTACTAACTTATATAAAAACGTTATAACTTTATATCGACGAGCTAATAACTGATGATAAAAATATTACCAACTTATATAAAAACATTACAACTCTATATCAACTAGCTAGTAACTGATGATAAAAACGTTACCAACTTATATAAAAGCGATATAATCTTATATCGACTAGCTAGTAACTAATAATAAAAACGTTATTAACTTATATAAAAATATTATAACCCTATATTAGCTAGCTAATAATTAATAATAAAAACGTTATCAATTTATATAAAAACGTTACAAGCCTATTATTATCAGTTACTAGCTAGCTGATATAGGGTTGTAATGTTTTTATATAAGTCGATAACATTTTTATTATTAATTATTAACTAGTCGATATAAGGTTATAACGTTTTTATATAGGTCGATAACGTTTTTATTATTAGTTACTAGCTAGTTAATATAGAGTTATATAATAAGTCTATAGTATCTTAAGAGTATAATTATTTATTCTACAAACTAATATCTTTCTTAACTTTATCGAATAAGAATAGTAAATCTCGAAAAGTCTCTACTGATTTATTATCTTTATTATACAAGGTTATCAAGCTCTCAACTTAATTAATCAAAATAGTTTATAATACTATTAAAGCTCAAAGCTTTCGAAGATAAGAGAAGAAGTACAGCGAATAATATAACAAGCTTGAAACATACTCCTAATATAATACTCTTTTATTCTCTACTTTATTATCTAGAATCGATTAAAAAGAGAATAGGTTCTAACACTCTAGAAGGCTACTAGTAATAGAAAGCTAAGAAGGATAATAGGATATAGAATTAAAATATAAAGAGTAAGTAAGTTCAAGAGGATGTTAATATAGAAGAACAAATATAACTATTTATATCTACTAGTAAATCAAATAAAATAAATACACTTATAATTCCTTCTATAGAGAAAAGAGTATAAGTTTTGATATATACTATAATTAGATTATTACAAATAGAAATAGAGATAATCGAAAATCTTACAATCAATAAGAATCTGAAAAAGGATAATTCTAGATTGAGATACCAAAGAGATTTTTTGTTATCTCAATTATATATATCATTAGTATATTCGAAGTCTCTACTTTGTTACTCCTTTAATCTAAAATATTCGAAACCTTCTCTTTGATAACTATATATATTAAAGAAAAGAGCTTGTCCTTATTATCTTCATTTACTAAAGAGGAGAGCTTGTTCTTATTATCTTTATTTACTAAAAGGGAGAGCTTATTCTTATTATCTTTATTTACTAAAGGGGAGAGCTTGTTCTTACTATCTTTATTCACTAAAAAGAAGAGTTTGTTCTTACTATCTTTGTTCACTAAAAGGGAGAGGTTATTCTTATTATCTTTATTTACTAAAGGGGAGAGCTTCAAATATAAAATATATTAATATTTGTAATATAAATAAATATCGAACTTATAGTTAAAGAAGAACTAATAAGCGATATCTCCTTTAAGTTAATAAAGAATATTTCTTCTGAAAATAATAAGGACTCTTAATACTATATACTATTTAATCCTATTTTGTATTTTATATATTATTTGAAGAAAGGAAATTTTTACTCTACTACGAAATATATATAGTAGTTTAACAATCATTCTAATATACTTCGTCAAACAAGTGATATCTACAATAATTGTAAAAAGCTAGATTATCTTCATTCTCTTCTAGATCTATAGTTACCTAGGAATTCTAGAATCTTAAACTTTATTTCTAATAACTATTTATATTATAACTCTACTATAACAACTTCGATCTCTCAAGAGTATAATCAACCTTATCTCAAATATATAGATCTTACAATGAAGGCCAGATCACTACCTATACTAGTTATAAAGGAAATGTTCAAAGAGAAAAAAACAGATATTAAAGAGGATCCCTAATATATTTATCTTCTTAATTATAAGTATAATATATTAAACAATTCGCTCTTAATCACTATGAATATCGATAGTGTCTACGGAATTATAAATAGCTTTACTAGCTTTAAAAAAGGCTTTTAGTTCTACTTTGTCTTGACTACTAGTAATCTTCTTAATAGTAAGGTTTATAGTATTTATATTAAAGTGATCGATAATAGTTTGCCCTGTGGGTACCAGCTTGTCCCACTTTAAAAGATCTTATATACTCTTAGAAGAATACTTCCCAATTAAGTGTATATTAAATTCTATCTTCTATTCCTTTAAATCTAGCTTTAGTATAAATAATCTTCTAACTTTACAATTATATTAAACAAGGAATAGCAAAGGCAGCTCTACGATCTAGTACTCTACCCCGTCTTCAAAGCAAGTTTTCCCTCTTCCACAATTGAAAGTCTCCCTTTAATCTATAACTAAGTATTTATATAAGCTCGAGTATTGAACCTTGAAAGCGGACAATAACAAAGTGGCTATTATTCGTGATAGCAACTTCTTTTCTACTTCTTCTAATATAAATTTACCGATATCTTTATCTAGAGTATATATACTAATATTTATACTTACAAGCTCAACGACTTTAAAAGAATAGTTATCTTCTTTGTTAGAAAAGATATAAAAGATCTTTATTACTCGAAGACTTACTCAAAGCTTAATCGGAAATAGTAAGAGAAATAAGATAACGAAGTCGACGAGATATATATATCAAGAAATCAATATTAGATTGACTTGAGAAGACAATTTCATATAAGGCTATATAAAAACAATAATATTAATCGAGAACTATTTTGGAAACTATATTATATAAAAAGTTATCGAAAGTCCCGGCTTAATAATAAGAGATAGAAAAGCACTTTCTTACTTATTATATATAACTTTATTAGATTATATAATATATATTCTTTTATAATAACTATAAAAGTAGAAAGTAAGTAATATAATAAGAGTATTATTTATACTTAGTTCTACTCTAAATCTAAAACTGAGTTTGCTATTAATAGTATCGAGCTATTTGAAAGTTCAGATATTAATATCCTACTATACAACTCTAGATATATTACCTCTATACAAACTACTATATATACCTAGACTCCGGACTTCTAATTAGCCGCCAAATCTATATTTGCTAGTAAAAATCATATAAAGGAAGGGTTTAATAAACTCGAGGATATAGATATTATATCTAGAGAAGAGTATCGTTTAAGAGGAGATATATATTATCTAGTTACAAATATATTTGAGGAGAAAGAACAACTTAGTTTAAAAAAACAACTTAGTTCTAAAGATACTATTTAAATACAACTTGAATTAGAAGATAACCCTTTCGCTGAACTTATTACTTCTTCTTTTAAGAACTACTTTTGAAAGTAATATCAAATCAAACAACAATTAACTAATAGAGATTCAACTTAACTCTCGCGCTATTCACTATTCTTCTTGATACTATCAAGAGTTTTCACTAGCTTTCTATATAATAATCTTAATAAAGCTTATATAGAGTTCGAAACAGTGCTTCGAGATGTTAATAATCTATATATCAACTTATCTATTATTGTTACCACTCTTCTCTTCCTTTATTTTACCCGCTTTAATATCCTGTTTAAAAACAAGAGCCTTGCCCTCGAGTTATATCGCGATTTCTAGCTTTATAGACTACCTCTTATATAAGGTAGATAATTAGATCTCTTAGATTCTAACAGTGCTTTGCTAAAAGAAATAAGAAATAAAGGACTAAATATAGGATATTATATAAAGTCCTATAGATATATATATATAATGCCTAAAATCAATTAGACTAGCTAGTATATTCTGCTCAACCTTATAGAGAATTTCTTATATATTACACTCGCCTTTTTATATATAATGAAAGTATAGTATAAACAAGTTCTTAATACTAACAAAGTCGTTTAGATAGTTCTTATAATCGAAAAATAGATTACTTAGATTACTTCTCTATAGTATAATTATACTATCCTTGATTTTTATATAAGGTATTTAATAGTTCTCTACTAATAGGATGTCTAAGCTTAACTTAAGAGTAATAGTATCTTACTTTACAATAACAAGTAGCTTACTTCATTATTAGCTAAGGAAGTTGTTATTATATATAACAATATTGCTCTTTAGGTAAGAGACTTTGATCTATAAACACTCTATAAACTTGACCTTAATACTAGTAATTATATTTACTATAAAAAGGATCTTTAGTATATTCTCTGATTTCTCTTCGATTCTAAGTCTTTTTATCTGAATAAGCTTCTAGCTATATATAATCAAGAAAGGAAAAGAGGTAGTATATAGAAGAACAAACTATATTATATTATATTTTATAAGATCTAGAAATTGATCTTCTTGAATTTTTCTAGCTTAATAGTATGAAGTTAATAAGAAGACTTTTATAAAGTAATCTTTACTATTAATCTATTACTTGTTTATTCGGATTCTACTATACTATTAAATCGAAAGAAGACTTAAAGATACTTGTAAAATATATTTGATTTTCCGAATAGCCTCTCGTTACTTGATAAACCTTTAAGTTATATTTTATTAATTCGATAAGTATATAATAGTTGTCTAGTAAAAGAAGTAGCTATATTCTATTCTCGGCTAAATATATCATTCTTCTATAATATTCCACCTCGGCTTACTTATAAAGTGGAGTTTCGTGGAAAATCTATTATATAT
Organism: Clarireedia aff. paspali H2; assembly: GCA_026770245.1. Lineage (NCBI taxonomy): Eukaryota > Fungi > Ascomycota > Leotiomycetes > Helotiales > Rutstroemiaceae > Clarireedia > Clarireedia aff. paspali H2. Next base: position 8,107 of record JAJCXA010000323.1, read on the forward strand.
ATATAAACAATTATAAGTAAGAAATAGTAAGGTAAAATCTAATAAATCGTTTAATATTGATATTCGGACTTTTAATATACAAATCTTATAACTTGTTTTCTTCTTTAGTTTTACTAATATATTAACTTCAAGTTTTATTTTCTTTAGATTTTCTTTAGATCATAAGATTATATATCCTAGATTTACTTTAGATCGCAAGATCTTCTTTATAGATAATAAATTTAATATAATTAGATATTTAATAAATAAATAGAATAATACTCTTCTATCTAGATTAGATAGAAAGAATACTTGGTTTTAATTATTTTCTTTATATCTATTAAACGAATATAAGTGTTGCTTTCGATCTAATTATACTAAATTAATAGAGATAAATATTAATAACCTTTTTTTATATCTATTAAATAAAGACAATTGTTTCTTTCTATCTAGTTATATCAAGTTAATAAGAATAGGACTAAACTACTTTTCCTCTATTTATTAACTAAATACAATTGTTTCTATTAATCTAATCGTACTAAGTTAATAAACACTTGTTAAAGTTTGTTCTTTTAAATGTAAATATATAAGTTGATCTAATTATATTAGTTTATTAAGGGTCCGATCTAAATAGACACTTTGTATTTAAGTAATACTTGATTAATCAAAGCAATTGATTATCTTTCTTTTTAACAAGTTTAAACTAAAGTCCTTAATATAAGTAATTATTATTTACTTTCGAATAAGATATACTAAGCTATCTCTAAAGTAAATTTAGATTATCAAAGATAACTTTATCTTCTAATAATAATTCACTTTTCACTTTATAGATATAGATATTCAAGAAACTCTACTAAGGTTATTATCAAGGTCCTTGGAACTTATAATTAGAAAAAAGAAGTAAATATACTTTTCGAATTTTTATAAATAAAACTCTTCTTAGATCTCTATAGATCTTATCTTTTAGACTATATTGTTTATATAACAAAAACTTATTATCGCTGTTTTAACTATTATCTTACAAGTTGAATATACTCACACGAAAAACTAAAAGACAAGAGCTCCTTAATATTATATCTACTTAACAAGTATATCTCTTATATATATCTCTTATAAAGTTTACCTCTTATACTACTTATTAATACAACTTATAGGAAATTATATTATTATCAAAGACTTTATAGTTACAAGTACTTACTTTTACTATTTCGAAATCCAAACTAATATATATTCTGAAATATAGATAATATATTAACTTGTTCTCAAGATAGTATAAGTCCTTGTATAAATCTTAAAGAATGAAGTTGTAGTAGAAGTATTTCGGAATTTGTATACTACTTTCGGGCAAGCCTTAGTAGAAGTGATAAGAGCAAAGCTTATATACTAAGCTCAAACTTAGTAATAAAAGGCTAGGGGATAGATAGAAGAGAAAGGAAGCGAGTTATTACAAGAGAAAGAGGACGTGAGATAGGACGAGAGAGCGGGGGCGGAAGAGGGGTAATAGACTTTAGATAGCTAGAATGTTTTTTTTTGAAGTTAGATACTTATACTATATAGTCTTCTAGATATACAAAGAAGAGGAATGAAAAGTGAATCTCTTTTAATATCTTTAGAGTATATTGTAATCTTGATCCGAAGTATAATAAGTAATTCTATTTATTATATAACTTCATTTCGGCTATAAGTATACTTCTATATTATCTATATACAACAAACAATTTGAAAGAATAAAATTCCTATTTTTGTTACCTTCGTATAGTAGTTTATTACTAGAGTTGTAATCTGAAATATATTTTCCTTTTTCTATATTATTATAGTTAGAATCTGAAAGTTTTTTTTATTTTCCTATAAACAAACTACTATAAGTTAATAACAATAAGAAGATAACCTTTATTAACTTTATATAGGACTGTAAGTTACTAGTAAAAGATTCACTTTATTTTCAATTTATTCTCACTTTATTTAATAAAAGTAAGAATAGAGACTTTGTTAACTTTATACTAGACTACTAGTTCCTAGTGTAGAATTCACTTTAGATTCACTTCACTTTTATTTCACCTTTACTTTACTTTTAAAATTCACTTCTTCTTAATTTAGATAACTTAGACTAGAAAAATTTTTATATTTTCTAACTTAATAATCTTTTCTTTTCTCTTTTCTCTTCTTCTCTTCTTCAACCTTTTTGTTTTATTCAACTCTATTTAAATTTTACTTAAATCTACTTCAATCTAACTTTAACTTAATTATAAGAACTATCTATATCTATTCACATCTATTTGTAACTGGCTTTAGTATTTTCAAGTATATTTCAGATCCTTCTTATTATCTCTTCTAACTTCTAAATTATTAGTTTATTCTATTTATTAATTCTAGATCTATAAGATATTGAAGTTTGTAAGATAAGGTTCTAAAGAAGCTCTATTAATATACAGATTAGATTCTTATATAAAGATAACAAGAGTACGAAATTAGCTCTTTGTACTTCTTGTATATAGATACTAAAAGACATCTTTCTCTCTCTCTCTTTACTAGTTACTAGTACTATGAATTTCTGTTATTTCGCTAATCTACTATATAAATTAATAAGCGCTAGAATATCTAACTAGTTTAATCTATCGTCTCTAGCTAATATATCTAAAACAGATTCGAATACAATAGACTAGGATCTCTCTTACTAAGATACTACTACTAATAAGAATAGATCTTTAATATACTTTGTCTTGTATATTTAAAGATCGAGTTTAAATATACTAAACTTATCTGTATACAAGACTAAGTCTATTAGATAGGTATCTAAACAAAAGAATATTAAACAAAGTAAAACCTAAATTAAAAAGCAATTGAAAGATAAAGCGATAGAAGAAGCTCGAGCTAAATAGGAAAAAAATAACTAGAAACATTGTAAATAAAATGCAAAATATACTATCTAATAAAAATAAAGTCTAGATAATATTTCAGACGATTCGGCGCTAAAAACACTATCTAGAGCTATATCGCCCGAACTCACGAATGCCTCAAGCAAGAAAAAGTCTAGATCCAAACTAAGTAATATTAACCTTCCTTCTAACAATACTACCCTTGATGAACATCAATAATAGTATAATCAGAACCTGCTTGAAAAACAATATAATGATTCCCACTTAAAAAATCTTATCTATAAAGCTATGAAAAGAATGAAATCGAATTGTAAAACTGTATATAAATAATTTCAATATATTGAGAATAGTATAGAAAATTCTCTAGAATTATTGACTAGATACTTGGATTTCCCTTTGTATATATATTTCCAGACTACAATATTTACATTAAATATATATATAAAATCTTTTACTTTCTCTTTATTATTTATATATAATTATTTTATTTTATTTGCTTTTTAATTATATTAGTATTATAAAACTTCTTAGTTTAGTCTCTTTATTATCTTTATATAATAATAATATTTTATTACTTTTATTAACTAAGTATATTAAATAGTTATCTTCTTTACAACTTTATTATATATAATTATTAATTACTCTTTCTATTTTTATTATCTTTAATTAATAATAACTCTTTCTACTTTTATTATATTTAATTATTAATTATCTTTTCTCTCTTTATTATCTTTAGTTAATAATAACTTTTTTTATTTTTATTATATTTAATTATTAATTACTTTTTTCTCTTTATTATATTTAATTAATAATAACTTTTCTTCTCTTTATTATATTAATCTATTAATCTTCTACTTTATATTTATATAACTTTATATTTTTAAATCAAGTAAACTAATATAATTAAACTAATATTTCTTTTAAATATTATTATTATTTTAAAGAAGTAAAAAGAAATATAAGAATAAAGTTATTATTTATTTAAATAAAAAGCTATATTCTTAATTATAAATAAATACTTCTTTAATCTTTTTTCTAGTTAAAATCTTACTACTAATAAATATAAGGATATTATTATTTAGTTATAAATCAAAAAGCTTAAAAAATATAAAAGTAAAGTTATTAAATAGATAATTATATATATTATAATTACTATAGTAATTATTTATTTTTTTAAATAAAGATTACTCTTTCTATTAACTATTCTCTTTAATAAAAACTTTAATATATATTTTTTTAGATATCTCTTTTAAAATTAATACTAAGTTTTTAATATTCTTTAATAATATAAATATAAAAACTCTTTAAATTATATTTTTTCAAAGTTATAAATTTTAATATATATAAATATTTTTAAACTTTGTTTTATTATTAATAAAATATTTAAAAGCCTTTAATCTATTAAAAATAAAAATAAGATATTTACTTTATATAATTAGTTTTAATTTTATATCGAGAAATTTAAAATATATATAATAGAAGATTTTAACTTTAATACTTTTATTTTCTTTAAAAAAACTAACTATCTGATTAATTGAAATAATATAATATCTCTAGAATTTATAGAAAATATATTTGTATTAAAGGTAATATTAATAAAGATATTATAATCTTATAATAAATCTTATATAATTAATAAAGACTAGATTAAATATTTACTTATTATTAAAGATTAAATATTAGTATTTATAAAAGATTTAATTTAGTTTATAAATATACTTTAAAGTCTTGATAAGATTAATAAAATATAAATAGAAGATATAAATATTAGATTTATCTCTTTATTAAATATAATTAAAGAAATTAGTAGTTTAAAAGTTATTATTATTATACTTTTAAATAT
>JAJCXA010000324.1:0-12519 GCA_026770245.1 Clarireedia aff. paspali H2
AAATAAAAATAAAAATAATAATAAACAAAAATTTACAATTGTTTTTTTTTTTTTTTCTTTTTTTTAAACTCGCTTGAAAAAAAAAAGACCGACCTATTACCTCAAATAATTATAAGATAGACTTAAAAGACCACAAAGGATTAGTATAACTAAACTGTAATCAAAAGTAACCACATGAGGTAAAAGAATAAAGAAAATTAAAGCTATAAGCACATATAAAGCATAGGTTGTAACTAACCCTGTGCTTAAGTTATTTATACGACTACTTAAAGTCACTAGACCTTTTTCTAGCCCATATGGCCCAAGCATCTCTACAGAACCCTTATCGATTATCTTAGTACTGATACCCCCTAAATTTAAGATTAAGTTAGTAACATATCTATTGTAGAACATTTCAATAAAGAAACGTTGATTAAAGAAACCAAATATACTATAACCTAATCTAGAAAACTTAAAGTCTATTAATGATTTAGGTAAAAACTCCGAAAGAATAATAGCTAATATAGTAAGAGAAAGCGTAAAAAATAAGGGCAATAGTTTAAATAAGGTAGGTACAGCAAATTCTGTGTCTAACATTATTTCATGCGTAGGGTGAATAAATATACTATTATCACTGAAAAACCCTGATCCTAAACCAATGAAAATATCTTTAGTGATATAACCGAAAAAAATAGAGAAGACAGCTAATATAATTAAAGGGACGCTTAAATACAAGTCACCCTCGTGAGCATTATTGTAATTCACCAGAGGCCCATTAGGACTAGTTAAAAAAGTAAGATATAAAACTTTAACACTGTACAGTGTAGTAAACATAGCACCGATAGTAGCTATAAAGTAAACAACTGTACCACTAAAATAAAACTGTCCATATGCAGATTCTAAAATAAAATCTTTACTATAGAACCCCGTCATAAAAGGGAAAGCAACTAAACTAAGACTTGCTATTAACATAACAGAATATGTTAAAGGCAAATATGGTCTTAAACCACCGTATTTTCTAAAATCTTGGTTATCCGCTACTGCGTGAATTACAGCACCTGCACCTAAGAATAACAGTGCTTTATAAAATGCATGATTAACTAAGTGGAATAAAGCTACATTATATGAAGATAAACCTACTGCTATTACCATCATCCCCAATTGCTAGATTTACTATTATATATTAATATAAAATATAATGTAAATTGGACCATTTCTTTATTAATCTTTATATTTTTCTCATCTATCCTTAAATTTTACACAAAGTTTATTCATTTGTAATAAACGTGATGGATTTCTAATTAGTCCATTTACATCATTTATTAATTTAATTAAACCTTCTCTATTTCTTAATTTATATTTAAAAGCAAGAGCATTTGAAATCTGTTTAACTGTTCCTCCATACCTGTGTTGTATTAAATATAAAACTTTCTTATCTCTAGCATCCATAGTTATTTCACAACTATTATATCCATTTTTAGATAATAAGAAGTAACCATCTCCATCTATTAACCCAGCTAATCACTCTTTGAAGGCAATATTTTCCTTACCCCTTCCTCCCCTCTGCGAAGCGACTCCTCAATTAATTGAGGAGTCGCTTCGCAGAGGGGAGAATGAAGGGGTCATGCGAAGCAGCCCTATTAGTATAATTATCTAAACAGTTTATATTTACAGATGTAGACATATTTCTACTAAATACTAAAGAACATTTATTATTTAATAAAAGAGTAGGTAATGGTGAAACATGGTTTTTATTGACCAGGCAACCTAAGACATGTTTATTTCGGACATAGAGTTTTTTTGAATTAATAAATTTTAATTCAAAAAAGACTAATATCAAACGTATGGCCTCTGAGATTCCTACTAACTCATTAATTAATAATTATTTATTACATCAAACGATAAAAGACAGGGGGCGTAGCCATCCTAAAGTATTATTTATAATTTGTCTCATTGATTTTTAAATTCTATCCACTGATTGAATTTTTCGAGTTGATTAACATTCAAAAATCTATGGTCACAATAAAGATAATAGGTATTAATTAAATTAAGTCTAGCTGCTTTGCAAGATCTCAATGGATAAATTTGAAAATAATTATTTACTAAATTTAATATTTCTTTTTTTCTAAAAATAGTATATTGAAACGCTTCTTTGCTACTAAGTATGGTGATTCTTCCACCATACAAAATTTGTAACGGATTTAGTAAATATTTATTCTTTTGAGTAACACTAATAATTAATTGACCTGAATTTTCATCTATATGAATAGATCCATCTCCGTCTAGAAAACCACTAAATCAACCATTACTAAAAGTTAAAGATAAAGGTTCTTTAAGTTTAATATTATATTTTACACATATTTTATTCAATTGGAGCATTCTTGTGGGATTTCTAATAGACCCATTAACATCTTCGACTAAACTAATTAAAGCTTTTTTATTTTGTAATTTATATTTTAACGCTTTAGATCCCGAGATAGACTTTATAGATCCCCCATATTTATGTTTTATTTTATACAATGCAGATTTGTCTTTTATCGTAGCAACTAATTTTAAACTAGGAGAACCTTTTTTGGTTAAAATAAATTGACCATTTGCATCAATATATCCCCCTAATCACTCTTGAAAAATTTTGGGGTTATCCATCTGGTTATTAAAATCACGGACAGTAGAATAAGATCTTTTATTTACTTTTGACATAATAGTAGTTGAAGATCCTATTTTTACCTCTCTACTCTTGTTCATAGTTCGTTTGATTTGTTTAATTTTCTCTAACCCTTCCAATTCCAAATGAACTTTACTTTTAATTAGTTGCGCTGCTTTATAAAAATCAGTAAAATCTATAGATTTAGATCCTATAAGAGGATACTTTTCAAAGAATGGTAGAATTTTTTCATGTATATCTTTAAATTTTGAAACAACAAATTCTACCGCCTCTCCTGAATGTTTAAAATAATAGTTTCCACAATTAAAATAATTCACAAAACTTTTTAATAATAAAGTATCCCTAGAATGTTGTGCAACTAAAAATTTTAATTGTACTGTTCCACCTACCTTATTAGATGAAGAGTTAAGGGCTATAAAAAAACAACCTTCACCGTCTACGAACCCCGATATTCAATGTGGATCTGGTATTATTTGATTACTTAGCTGAGGTCTTATAACTGGGACAGTATCAGGAAAAGCTATTTTTAACTCCTTTGGTAAACTATTATTTAATACAGCTTTTCTTGATACTATTTTTTGTAAACCTTCTTGAGTTAAATGCTCTCTACCTTTCATTAAATCCACCACTTGTTTAAATAACTGATAGTCTGACCATTTCTGCGAAATCAAAGGATAATTATCAAAGTGATGAACAATAACTTGTAGATCTTTTAAATAACCAACTCAATATTGAATACAATCTGATCCTCTATAAGTAACTGTACCTACATTAAAATAATTACGTATATTTTCAACTAATACTTTATCCTTTACATGTAAAGCTATCTTAAAAACTAACTCTACAGAATAACCTATTTTCATTTTGGAGTTAGGTCTTACATTAATAAGGAAACAACCCTCAGCATCAGTAAATCCTGTTATGAAATATGGATTTATTTGATTAGGTTCAAATATCTTTTGCCTATCCCCCCGGGGATTAGAAGGCGAAGCTACGTCCATAGGATCAACTAAGGTACAAAATCCTAGACCCTTTAGGGTATATGGAGTTGAAATACTTGATTTTGCATCACATATTAAACCCTCAGATGTATAATTACAAAAGACATAATGTATTAAATAATTTATTAAGATAATAATCTCAAATTTTCATCTTATTAACACAGACATAAATTGCTGGAATAACCTTATAATGGTAGATGAATTAAAAAACTTAAAATTATAGTGATTATTATCAAAATAATCACGAGCTTTGGTTATCTGCGAATCAGCTATAATAATTATTATATTAATAGCCTCTACGTATATAGTTTGATGCCTGAATATACTTGAATGAGAAGTATACTCTCGAGCCAATTGACTCATAGTGGAATAGGCAATAACTTTTTTAATATCTTGCTGGAATAAACCAATAAGACTACTAAATACTGTAGTTATACCACCTAATCATAAAGATAAAATTAATACAGTTGAGCTGTATTCTATTAAAGGAGATGAACGCATTAAAAGGTACACACCTGCCGTAACCATTGTGGCAGCATGTATTAAAGCACTCACCGGCGTAGGCAAATTTGTTGGTTCTTAATATATATGAATTAAAAACACTCAGTTACTTTAGTAACTGTTCGGACTATATCTTCATTTATATTAACGTATTAATGTATTTTAGCTAACCTATTTAAATTTTTATTGTATCTTTCTATAAGACTTAAACTATCAGAAGTTAAATGTTTTTTATTGCTCCGCACAACAATTAACTTGTATATTTTCTTTCAATTAAGATAAGCTATACGTTTTTTAGTTTTCAAAGGATAAAGGTCAAAATATTTAATCGTTAAAGCTAATTTAGTAGTATTTACAGTCATATTATAACCATTCTGGTTATCCATCAAATGAGTTTTACCTTTTAAGATGTTAGCTAAATGCTGTATTTGATCGTAATTACCTTTTTGTGTTAAAATATAACTTAATTTAACTGAGGTACCCTTTGTTGGTTTATCGAGTATTGAACAAGTAAAACAACCTGACGCATCAGTAAACCCTGATAACCAAGAGTTAGATAAACCAGGTTTGTTATTATTATCTAGATAAATAATATTTTCCTGATATTTGTAATTATAGGCAGTCAGTCACAACTTAAATTGTTCTTTTTGGCTATCTAAAAATAAATTACCATTTAAGATAGATATTATTTTAAATAATCCTAGTTTATCTTCTACTTTATAGCAATGCGTATTATTCTTTTTATCTTGAACTCTTACAAGACCAAAGGTTAGACTTTTTTTTATATTAAACAAAACTTTAGCATCTTGACTAGATTGTGTTAATTTAAACACTAAACAGCTATCTTTATTTATTGTGAAAGACCCTTTTCCTTCGACAAATCCTATAAATCAAAATTTAAATAAATTATCTTTTAATATAAATGCTTCACGTGTAGTCTCTGAGGAACCTCAACCTTTTGTTTCTGAATAAGAGCATTTGATTAAGTTTCCTGCGGGTTGTCCCCCTTCTAGGATTTTTCCGAGCAAGAAATATCTCTTGAGTGGACCTAGAATTTTAGGATGTTCCCGAACATAGTGAAGTTTAAGGAAAGCCCTAAATTCGCCTCACATTACTTTTTTATACCCAACTTATATAGCATTTCAGTCATCATGTAAGGACCTACTAATAATTTTAAATTTTCCATGCTGGATTTACTAATTCTAATTCTTCACAAAACTTTGCCACCCGAATTAGTACGTTTGTTTGCAGTAGCTTTTATTGCAAATTTACTGGCTAAAACCTGTATTAAATATAGTACTTCTTGTTCAGTAAAGTTATCTGTACATATTTTTACACTACCATCAGCAAAGTATCCATCTCCCATGATTAACGAAGCAATAGTTTGTGGTGTGATATCCTTCGATAACACGTCTGCTTTGCTAGGTGAAGCTGGTGAAGCATAGGGAGGCATTACTTCACAAGGAGGAGAGGAAGAAGATAGCGTCTCTTCCTTGTAAAACAATTCTTTTACTTGATTATCGTTACTAACAGCTTGTGTTAAGGATCTAGTACAAGAACAGAATTCTCTTCCGAAGGTTTTTACTAAATATCTGTTTTTTAGAAGTTTAGAACTTCCTTCCTTTTGTCTTTTTTCAGCTAAAAGAAGAGTACGATGCACACAACCTATAGCACCAGCAGCTTCCCTAAAAGAAGAATAAGACGAAACCTCATTAGTTGTTGTATCTATAATTTCAACTTGTACTCCCTTAGACTTATTATAATCTATTAAACGTTGTCTGCTTTTCTCTATTTGAGCCGGACTAGCATTATGAATTTTCAAATTATTTCTAATTATAGCTTTTTGTTCTTCGGTATAATTAAGTCTACTATCACGCATTTTAGCTATAGTATTTTCAGTGTGAATATAACCTAAATTTGAACCAGCAACCTTTAAAAGATTATATTCCGATTTAGTTTTAAAAGGAGCTCCTACTACTAGAGACAAATCTTTTGTATCGTAAACCCAAATAAGAGGTTTAATAGATTTTCCTGTGGTTGTATGGAGACTTCTTTTTATCGTACTACTGTAGCCAACATAGTAACGCTTTACTCCGTAAGGTAAACCAAAATTATTAGTAGAACTTTTAATGGCTGAAACGCCTAAAATGTGATTTTTAAATATGAGTTTAATTTTTAATCAACCTTCCCAAAGCTTACGGTGTATAAGGTCTAAGCCTGTCTATGGAAACTTTCCTCCAATTACACCTGTCAAATAAATAAAGCTTTCGACTGTACATTAAGCATCATTTCAGACACCCCGTGGTGACCCAGTCTGTAGCGATAAATTAAAATATCGACGGTCTTGACTACGGAACGTCTTGACCGTTTTCACCTCAGTAGCTTTTAAGTCCAAAAATATTTGGATTCTCCATATTTACATAATATATTTGGTTTAATCCTTGCTATATTACTAATATGGTTCTACGACCTAACCTTACCATAGCTATATTGCTACTGTTATATGGCCGTTTACGACTTTTTCCTCCCCTAAAGAAGGAGGGGTATCGCCATTGGTAACCAAACGTGAAGCAAAAACGAAAAAATATTTTCGCGTGGACTATATTTTTATACGGTATATTAATACTATACAGTTCGAGTGTAGTCTCTGAGGGTTTTACAAACAACGAAAGTTATTTAGCGGAAAGCGTATCTTCAGCTAAAGTTATTTTTCGCAAACTATTAATTAAACTAGCTTTTTTCTTAATTGAAACAAAATCAACTTCGTCCAATAATTTTTTATTTTTTCTGATATTATATATTTCTAGCCATTTAATATGTGATTTAGCTTTAACGGAGTATAGCTTATGGTGATTTAAGTAGTGCAAAATTGTCTCTGAATTAGAATAATTTATCACTAAACGATCATGTCCTTTCAATTTTTCAGTGTAACCATCTATCAAATTGGACAAATATTTAAACTCTAATTCTGCATCTTTCTGCCCTAACACTATTCGCTGACCAATTACCAGCCCTTCACGGATTTTTCGTTTGGTAACAGTAACAATAAACGAACCTTCAGCGTCTATAAATCCAGCTAACCAATTGTCTTGTAAACAAGGTACAAATGTATCAGCTTTGGGGCTAAATCCTATTTTATATTTATTATCAAAATTTTTAGCTCATTGTATGAATTGTTTTTTACGTTTAGAGAGATAAATTTTTCCATTGAACAAGCATATTAAGGTTTTTATCTCTTCATTGGCTTTTATGGTAAACAAACAAGATCTTTTACCAATGTGTATAGAGCCCATATTTAACTGAGTCTTAATTTCCACTAACAAAGGAAGATCGACTATATGCAGATGAACAGAGAAAATAGATTTACCTCTTGTAACATAAAAACAACCATCTCCTTCAGCGAAGCCTATAAATCATTCAATAAAGTCTTTATTGAATAGTTTTTTATTTGTTACCTGCTGATTGGTTACTTGACTCAAAGATTTTTCCGGATCAGATGTAATACCTGGACCTACGGACTTTAGAGTATTTGAAACGTTCCCAGCATATATCGAACTACAGGATAAATCTGAATCATATCATAATTTATCTAGGGCCTTCACTAGACCAACTTGAGAACTTTTAGCCATAGCACCAATTAACAAACAAATACCTATGATTGTAACAATATTTTCACTAACAAATGGAGCTAATGAAAAAACAGTACTGTAATCTATATTCAATTTACTATAGTCTTTTAACTATACTTGGACCATATCTTCACCCAGTAGTCTCTTATGAGATACAGGGGTATAACGTGTGGCCTCTGAGGATCTTATTCTTAGTCTACCTCCTCGCTTGCTTTTTTTTTCTTCTTTTTTTATTTTAATATTTATTTATTTTTTATATTTATTTTATATTTAAATAAAAAAAGAAGAAAAAAAAAGAGGAGGTTGACAACCTTCGTCTTCTGCGAAGCAGAGCAGGTTGTCTAAAGCTAAGCTTCATTTCCTGCGGATTGTCCATTTTCACTCATCTAATTTGGCTTAGATAAGATCTATTCCATTAATGTTTATGGCCTGTGTACATTCTACTTATTTCTTATTCCTGCATTATTTAGCTGCGGGCAGCAAGTGATAATCATGCTATCCAAGAAAAGTATTGAGTTTCCACAATGTCCTGTAATAAGACTTTAGGAGTTTCCCGCAAACAGTTATATAATAAGGGTAATATTACTACTACCCACGGCAACATTAAAATGTTAAAGACTTTAAATGAGAGAAATCATACAGTTTACGCTTATTATTGAATTGATTTTTTATTGCTTTTATGTCACTCAGACCCTCTTTACTTAAAGAAACTCCTCTATGTAGATCTTGAACCCGAACTCAATCCTTATAGGCTAAGTGTTTATAGGAATATAAAGGGAAACGATCAAAGTACTTACGAACTATGTCGTGACTTGTTGAGTTATGGGCTATAGCCATAAAAGCATAATAGACCTTGTCCTCTCTAGTTCTAGTTCTAGTATAAAGATTAACAGTAAAGAACTCCGCGATTTTAGTCATAATACTAAAATAACTTGACCCTCCTTGATCTGCGGAAACATCTCTAGAGTAGTTTTGTTTGACCTCTATACGGAAGAAAGTTTGAACGTTAGTTCTTATAACTTTCCTATCCTTTTTACGGTCATAAACGGTAATAGAGAAATTACCATCCGCATCAGTAAAACCTGCCAATCAACTATTACTATCCAGAGGCGAGGTATCTAAACCTAACATTGGTATAAAACTATTGTCCTTTTCATTTACTCAGGAGATAGCTCTATGTAAGGCTTCTATCTTAGGAGTACGCATACGACCATTAATTAGATTAAAGATCTTTAATACTTCGTCTTTAGCTAATATTTGTAGTATAACATGACCACCAGATTTATTAATTACCTTACCAACTTTTAAAAGAGCAGATAGTTTCTCTGCTAGAGGTTTATCATGAATGTTGAAAACAATAATAATTTTAGGACGATACACTTTCGATTTAGAATTTTTATCATGTACAGCGATATGGCCATCACCCTCAATTAACCCTGCTAAGTATGAAGCCATGTCGTGCAAAGCACGACCGCTTGACTTAGAATAATAACTTCTCATTTGTTTGTAAGGTAAACTACAAATATTCGGATGAAATCTCCTCATTCTACTACGGTCTTTAAACATTCTAAGATTACTACCAAAAGATCACAGTATAGCAAACATACCCACAGTTAAAAAACAATCACCCACTCTATTAGTTAATAAAGCGGATATTGAACTTTGGTTTGCTGCTATTCTAGTAAACCAGAAACTTACTAAAAGATAAGAACAAATTCCAACACCTTCTCACAGGCTTGAGCTATATAGATTTGTTTAATTTGTTTATAAACTATTTATATTATTTTCACCTAACTTATATCTGAATTCAGGTATAATATAAGGGTCCACTATTGTAGTAACTTTTTTCATACTTTTTTTACTTATTCTAATCCTTCAACCATTGAGACCTGTAGATAAAACACGTTTATTAAGAGTAGCTTTTATACCAAATTTATTATTTAAAGCAGCTATTAAAAGATTTATTTCCTCTTTAGTAAAGCTTTCTGTACATAATATAATAACACCACTAGATGCCATATAAAAGCCATCTCCCATAATTCAATGCGCTAAACCTCTAGCCGTCAATAGTTCCTCTATATTGAGAGGAACAATTTTGGTTTTACCGTTATAAAAAAACCCGTAGTATGGGTTGAAACAAGGAAAACTTAAGGTTCAAAAATATATAGACTTATATATTTTTCCTGTTCTTATGTCAGCTTTTCTTTCAAGTATAGTCGGTTCCATATTTATCATAGACTTGAATAAAGTGTATATACTTATAACATATACCTCTTGACTAGGGTATGTGTGATCTATTCTAAGTCTTGTGTTATGTTCAGGTTTTGCTTTTACTAGAATCCCGTCTGCTAACAATATACCTATTAAAGATTCCTTTTGTTCCTGAGATAACACGTAATTCTTTTTACTTAAGGTCTTACCTTCTTTAATCTCTGACGTGGATGATTTTGTGAAGGAGCGGCTAAATATACAAGAACAAGTAATAAAAAACGAAGTACTAATAATATAAAAAATCCATAAGCCTCACATATTAAGTAAACTTTCATCTACTAATGGACTATATCTTCACCCTTCTTCCAAATTTATCTCCTTTTTATGTAAGGCTTTTAGCGTAAAGGGCGTGCCACGTCTAGTCTCTGAAGAACCCTTATTAATAATACTTATTTAATAAGGTTTCCTGCTGATTGTCTCTTTAAGTCTAGAGATTTTACAGCAATTGGTGACATAATAATAAACATAATTTTAACTATGTAGACGGCCGAGAAGACCAACAAACATCAATAAAAAATTATTAGCTGTCACAAGTATAATCATCATAAAGGTGAATAAACTTAAATAACTGAAGAATCGTTGATTATGCTTTTAAGCCAAATTTATCTTGCAATTGATTTAATATTTAATTACTAACAATGGTTAGTTATCTAAAAAATTTCTACCTGTATTCATACCTAACTTTATCTTTCTAATTGAATTTATACCCTCAACAGTAAGATGAGAACGATTAATCATTAAACTATGAATTTTAGATCAATCAAGATAATCATAGAGTTTTACACCAATTATAGGTTTTTCTTGAAAAATGGTACTATTATATTGGTAATATCTGTGCGAAGCGCGTCCAATATGGTTAAACTAACTGCAGACTTACCTCCATATTTGTATATCTTTCCTGACCCAAAATATTCAACTATTTTCTCCATTAACCTAAGGTCTCTACTATGTTGAGATATTCTAAATCTCAATTGTACTCTATAACCTAATTTACTATTGGTTGATGGCATACGCACATAAAAGTTCCCCTTCTTTTTTTTCAAAAAAAAGAAGAGCTAAATGAATAGAACCAATACCACCCAAGTATTCTTGTAATAGATATAATAAGTTAAGATCTTTTGTGTGTAGACCTAATTGAAATTTTAATTCAACACGTCAACCTAAATTACGCGTCTTATATCTATCTACTATTATAGTAAATGAACCCTCACCATCGATTAAACCAGATCAGACTCCAGGATTTATAATAGTAGAATTATAGGTAGAAAATTTTTTTAAATCGAATTGTTTAGATGGGATTTTGACAGAGGAGTTTCAACCTTGTTGCATGTTGAAACCGAGTTTTATACCTCTGTTCCTATTTTTTTTTTCTTTTTTTTTATTTAAATATAAAATAAATATAAAAAATAAATAAATATTAAAATAAAAAAAAAGAAAAAAAAAAAGAAACCCCCCTAGAATACACCTTAAATCAATTAAACGTGGTTTAATCGATCAACTGCCGTCTACTCTTTGCTCTTTTACAACCATCGTGTGAAAACCTCTAGAGTTACCAGCTAATTTTTGTAATAAATATCTTCCTTTATATGGCTTCTGGGTATTACTAGAAAAATACATTCTAATACTTCCTGAAGGTACACCTAAGGCTTTGCCAACTCCACTCATTGAAGGATATATTGTTTTCATTCCTGTTTCCTGATCAAAAACTTCTACCGCTACACTTGGACTTCCTACCCCTGCGAAGCACTGCTCGTATACGGCCTTTACCTCCCGTTGCATTTTTGTTACCTAATTTAACAGCAGACATTTTGGCTTTTTCCTCTTCATAATGTTTGGAACCTAATCATGAACCAGCTGTAGATAAAATATTATATTTTGGTTTTAAGAAATCCATATAATATTGCTCCCTTTCCCTTATCTCCCCTCTGCTTCAGATGAATCACAATACTCCAGGATTTCCTCCCCCCCCCTGCGAAGCGAGGGGGGGAGGGGGGGGGGAGGGTAGTAAAGTTAGAATAACCATACTTCAGCAAAGCACTATTAATCATACTTCTCCCCTTTTTAATTTATGATTCTAAGAAATAAATGGAAAAATAACCTTTCAATCTTCTCTCTAGGTTAATACTACTACCAATATAACTATTTCCATTTGTTGTATTAGCTGCCTCTCCCCCTGCCTTGCAGGGATGCAGGTGATATACACCACATTTACTTTTGTTATCTTGAAGTATTAGGACCTTATCTAGATCAGCATTTATATATATTTTACTGGCTGCCTCCTAAAGTTGGGCCTACCTTTGGAGCAACAGATGAATAATTAGTAGAATAAACCCGAAACCCACCGTTTACGACAGCCTGGTGCCCCTGATTTATAAGGAGCTTCTCTATCCTTTGGATTATAAGTACTCCCTTGCCTATTTTTTTTCTTTTTTTTTATTTAAATATAAAATAAATATAAAAAATAAATAAATAT
>JAJCXA010000325.1:0-12478 GCA_026770245.1 Clarireedia aff. paspali H2
GGTAGCGGAGTAAATTTTTGTTTATTATTATTTTTATTTTTATTTTTTTTTTTTTCTTTTTTTTTTAGCAGAGGCTAAAATTATTTTTCTGCACCTTTTCAGGTGGGGTCTGACTATATCTTAAGCATTATTAATACTAATAATACCAACCACCATTTAGTCGATGAACTGCATACCAAATATTAGATATTTGGCACTTGGCTGCGGATTGCCCATTGAATAATAAATCTTGATTTTACCTAATTTTTTTTTTGTTATTTAGTAAATAACAAAAAAAAATAACCACGAGTCATTACCTGTGCCATAAGTTATGTTACCATACTTACTTGGTTAAGATTCCTTTAGGGGTTTCCCGCAATTTGATGATTTGTAACCATAGGTTCACTACAGTTCTGGCCATTGTTCAAGACCATAGAATACTCCTTCTCTGTTGATAAGAACAGATACTTGATTTAATCTCAAATCTACCCTTTTGCCCTAGGTATTTATAGGGACGAGTTAGGGTTCTTACCCCTGAACAGTTAGCTATTTACGGTTTCACTCTTTAGTTTTACTTGTTTTGTAAAAGACCAAAAAGGAGATTAACACCACCAGCCAATCTCGTATATTCTAAAGGGACATTGTAAAGTAACATATGTTATCCATTTAACGGATAATATTTATACCTAAAAAATTCGTTTGTAAAAAGTATTATAAAACCCCATTAAACTCATAAACACTAAAAAGAGACTTTTTGTCTAGCTTTTCGTACCTCAAACCTTGTTTTGAGGGACAAAAACAAGTTTTGTCCCACAAAACGAGTAAAAGAGCAAAAAGTTTACCTTTTGCCAAAGCATGTAAATCAACTCCTGTTATAGCCATTACTCCATCTGTAGTAGTATAACTAGGTGAATCTTCCGATAAAGGCTTAGAAGGATCTATTAAGTAAACATCCATTTCTAAAACAGGGCTATATAGTGAAATTTTTCAAGTTAATGTACCTATCTAAAGTAGTTTTAGGTATTCCTAATGAAACAGCCGCTCTGTTCTTTGAGGAAAATTTCATTAAAAATTACTTGGTGGTATTATCTCCCACTCTTACTTCTATAGGTTTAGAACCTTCATACATTAGAGCACTTTTTTCCCTATTACTAAAAGGAAATACAACAGTATAATTAGTATTTAATTTGGGTCTAAATTGAGTCAACAAAAATTGTTCGTATAATCTACTCTCAAATTGTGTAAATGATCGTAATATAAACAATGATTCTAAGCTTAATTCATGTTCGGGATTTTGCTTAGTAAAATTGTTTATATAGTTATTAGTTATTATAAGAGGTCTTCAAATAAAATTATGCCACCCGTGTTTTCCTGCCGGCAGCTGAAAGGTACAAAGAAGTAGAACCACCCCTTTCAGGTCTGCTACTTCTAACCTTATGCGTCTTATAACGAGTATTTAAACAAATAGCCGATCCTACATAGTAATCACCAGTCTTTAAACACAAAAAAGCATAACAACCTGACTTTCCTGTATACAAACTAGGATGTCCTTGTTTATCCGGACCATCTACCACATAATCTATAAAATCTCTTGGAGTTATTTCCTTAGTATATTTATCTAAGGACATTAAATATAAGCAATTATTTTCTATAAATAGTTTTACAACAGGGTCGGTAAGACTGTTATACATTCTTAATAATACTTGAGAACATTCTTTGATCTTAGAGTGACGTGGACTAGTAGTGTACAAGTGTAGATTTTCAGACAATGAAGGAAAAGAATTCAAAAGACTATCCAAATTTGACCTCTTCTGTTGTTTAAGTGATAATGAAGATGTACTAAACTCCCTCCCTTGCGCAGAAAAAAAAGGCGAAAGGCCGCCTCCTTTAGGGGAGGCTGCAACACATCTTTTATTAATTAAAGGTAAAATACCGCCCCCTTGTAACATAAGAGTATCTAACCCTCTCCCCCTCCCGTCCCCCTCTCATCACTATGTTCGATGAGAGGGAGGGGGGGGAGAGGGGGGGGCCCCCCTCTCCAGAGGGGGGGGGGTTAGGATAAACAAATACTTTATTTAATATCAAATATATCCTTTTGCCCTATAAACCTGAATAAATATATAGGGACGAGTTAGGATACCTTCCCCCTAAACAAAGAGTGCATAAAATAAGGTAGCACAAATTATCCTATTAACAGATAATAAACTATACTTTTTCTAAGTTTTATCTTGGCTTTATTTTTTTCACTTTAAAGCTAAAGGTAGTTAGAGAGTCTAACATAATACATATCTTTACAAACGAATTTTAAAGCTCCTCACAGGGTAAGCTTAGGGTATAATAGAAATATTATCCTGTATCCTTTCGGATAGGGTTTGACTATATCTTAAGTTAATTAGCGTATATTTATAAATAATGCTAAAAACCAGCCGCCATCTAGTCGATGAACTGCCCACCTTTCCCAGCACGTTATAAAAAAAGGGAAAAAATATATAATTTTTTTTTATATATTTCTTAGTTAAATTAGAGCTTGAATTTAGAAGGCGAAAGCTTCGCCGTCCAAAGTTGGTCCTTGCTTATATTACGGGTCAGGCAAAGGTGGTTGGCTGCGGATTACCTATTTCCTTACGTGCATCAATTTCGATTTTACCATACCTCAATTCATTACGTGAGCCATAAGATGTGTTACCACTCTTACTTGGTTAAAACAGCTTTTAAGGCTTTCCCGCAATTTGACGGTTTAGTGTGGGGACATAAGAATATTATCTCCCACTACCAGGCATATTTATATAATGGGATTCTCAGTCCCACTTCTACCTGGATCGTCCTACAACTTTGACCTAAAAATAATACCTACTCAGTGGCTTCGCTGTCATAATTTACTTTAACCGAAGGTTAAGGAGTAACAAACTTAAATATATAACGACTTTTGTACGGTTTTCCACTAGATATATAATTTCTTATGATTTTTCTACTAACACCGAATTTAGATGCTGCTTTTGCTACTGAATCAATTATTCTAGTAGTATTTGCATCTGTATCAAAAACTTCTACTAAGCTACCATAAGATTTGTGCAATTTATTTAAACTATTTTTTCTTTGTTTATTAATAAATTCACGGACCTGCAACTCCGCTAAATCTGTAGGTACTGCTTCTGAAATTAGGTTATTAGATATAATGAAATGATCTAAATAGAGTTCATTCTTATTTACATGCTTTTTATAAGAAGTATGATGTATTCCTAGATCCGCACAAAAAGCGTTTAATGAGAGACTAGAATAATATAAAGTTTTACAGTCCTTATCGTATAAATATATTTTAAATCCTTGATTAACTCTGAAATTTACTATCCTGTGAGTATTAAGATTAAATCTTTTATCTAATAAAAAATACTGTTCTAAAAAACAATGAGAATATTTAGAGAAAGAAGAAGGTATAATTATAACCTCTAGATTAAACGCTTTTAAATCTTCCTTCTCCATCATAGGTAACAATATTCCAGTAGCTTTATTAGAAAATAGTGCATTCTTTTCAAAGTATTGATTGAATCTTCTGGCTAAATCATTGCTTGATCCTACATACTTTTTATCTGAATACTTATGAGAAAAAATATATACCCCTGCTTTACTACGCCTAGAGCCAGGTTTTCCTATTAATCCTAATAGAGCAGGGTATGTTTGGTCTGTAACAGGTAAATCAAAATTAACTTTAGGAAGAGATAAAAGCTCGTCTAACTCTTTTTGAGTTATAGAAATATTTTGATTAAGCAACACACTATTAATAACTTCAATAGTTGTAGGATTACCGCTATTAATATGCTCTAAAGCTATAGTGTTAGGACGATAATCTTTCTTAGATGGTGTTAATCCAGATTCAAATCTATATAAAAATTTTAATTTATCTGTACAGGTATTATTAAACATATTAACATTAGGACGCTTATTAAAACCAATTAAACTAGCTCTCTTGGTAAGTTCTGACTTTTCGGTATTAGATTTTATTTTATAAGGGTCAAATCTCGACATTAATCAAGATACTTGTTGAAAAACACCAGTTTTAAATAATAAATATAGTTTAAAGTTGTCCCAAAACAATGTCAATATTATAAAACTATAATTATTTAATAAATCACCGCATAACAACTTAAACCTTATAAGGTCAGGCCGTTGTAGTAACTTTAATATAGGATTATTCTATGTATAGTAAATACTATATAGTTTTATTTTGTCCTATAGCCGGCTTTCCCGGTGACTAGAGCACACCTCACAGTATGGCTGCGCCTAAATACTGAAGAACCGTCTGCTCGTTGCTCTTTTACAGTAATAACATAGATAATTATATCGGCTAGTAACAACCGGTAACAAGAAATATATTACTGATTTAGATCCACGATTACCCATTTCAGTTACCATCATCTTTAGTGATATTACCTTACCCTGAGTCATTAATCAGGCCGGATAAAAGTTTCCTTTTGATCTTTGGTTACTAAAGCTTTAGGGCTTCTCCGGAGTTTGGCTCTTTAGC
Source organism: Clarireedia aff. paspali H2 (assembly GCA_026770245.1). Taxonomy (NCBI): domain Eukaryota; kingdom Fungi; phylum Ascomycota; class Leotiomycetes; order Helotiales; family Rutstroemiaceae; genus Clarireedia; species Clarireedia aff. paspali H2. The sequence goes on from JAJCXA010000325.1 coordinate 4,502, forward strand.
ACATACAATGAATAGCCTACATCCATTATTTTTTTATGCATCACATTTAATTCCCAATGCAGGACAAGCAAAAGACGAGACACAAAATTATCCTATTATTAAAAACATATCGGAGTACCGTGTTACACCCCTTTTAAGTACAAGTTTAACTTGCGCATTAATAGGTTTAATTAATCCCTGCTTGTGTAGAGCAAGAGCTTCTTGCTTAGCACATGACATCAGGATAACAATAAAAAGCGGCTGTTACACTAGGATTTACCGGATCTAAAATAAAGATAACCTTTATACGGTTTACCTTTATTTAAATATTTAGTTAGTATATTTCTATCTGCTTTAATGTTTTTACTTTTTAAGTATCTTACTGCAGACACAATACCAGGTAGCTCAAAGATTTCTCCTGTTTCAATGTCTTTTATAGTAATAGGTGAGCTAACTTTTTCTTTCAAGGTATTACTTAAAAACAGCTTTCTTTTTTCTGAAATTAGGTTAGCTAATTCAAGAGTATCTCAATTAGCCTTTACAGCACCCTCTATAGGAGTATCTGTAATTCTAAAAAAATTTAAGTAGCTTTCCCCTTTTCTAATGCAGTTGGTACAAGTAGCATAATGAATACCTAATAAGATTTCGTACTTATATTTTTAGCTGCCGGCAGCTACTTTTATTCATATTGGATTTAATATTACGAATCTGGTCTAACCCTTCTTGAGTTAGATGGCCTTTCATTTTTATTATTTCCGCGATTTTACACCAATCATCGAAATCTTTGGATTTTACCCCATATATATTATGTTTACGAAAAAACGGTATGATTTTTTCATAGTTATCTGAAAATTTTGTACATAGAAAAATCCCAGAAGCTGTTTGATTACTAGCATTATATTGACCACAATCTAAGTAAGATATTAGACTTTTTATTAGTTGCATATCACGATTATGTTGAGTTATTTGAAAAATTAATTGTACTTTAAACCCCAGTTTTGAAGCTGGAGATTCGTATACCCTAACCTTGAAAGAGCCTTCACCTGCTGTAAATCCAGCAAGCCAGTGTGGATTGGCTATTTGGGGATTTTCAAATAAGACTCTTTTGACCGGGAGAGTGTTAGGGAAAGCAGCCTTCAAATTATCCGATAAACCTCAATTAAGAGATGCTCTAATTGATACTATTTTTTCCAAACCTTCAAAGGTAAAATGTTGCTTAAGTTGCATCATTGTTGCAACTTCTCTAAATAGAAGATAATCAGCTCCTTTATGAGTAATCAAGGGGTATTTATCAAAGTGGGGTATTATTACGTTAAGTATTTGTTCTAGAGATTGTATTTTATATGACACAGTATCTCTACAACTATTACTCGAAATTTTACCTGCTCCACCAAAATAAAATTGAATCTCTTCTAGTAAAGCTAAATCTTTTTTATGTAGAGAAATTTCAAATGATACGCGTACTTGTCAACCTATACTTAACCTAGGATTTTTTGTCAGTAAAAGAGTAAAACAGCCTTCAGCATCAGTAAATCCACTAACAAATAAAGGCTCCAAAAGGTTACGTCTATTAATAGGAACTCCGTTAGATGTGTATCGCTTATTTAGGTCAACAAGAGCTTTGGGTTTATAATCCCTGTAGAGTCTAACATTGGCAACAGATAACGGTAGTAAAGAAGACGAAGCACAAGTTTATCCTTATTCAAATTTATATTTTTATTTAAGTAGTTACTAGCATAAAACAATATTTTACCTCTAATTTGATTTAATGATTTACTGGCATAAAATAATGTTTTCCCTTCAATATCGTATAAATAAATATCTGTACCTTGGTTAACCCCTCCCCCCCCTGGTGAGGGGGGCCCCCCCCTCTCCCCCCCCTCCCTCTCATCGAACATAGTGATGAGAGGGGGACAGGGGGGGGGGGAGAAAATTTACTATTCTTTGAGTATTAAGATTAAATCTTTTATTTAATAAATGGTATTGTTCTAGGAATAAAAAGTAATAATCAGAAGAAAATTCCTGCGAAGCTAGGCATGACAAAAATTTCTAAGCTAAACTTATTAAATCCTTCTTTTTTCATTAAAGGTAACAATTGTCCAGAATTCTCTTGATTAAATTGTTTAAAAGTAAAATATTGATCCAGTCTTCTAGATAGGCTATTGCTAGAACCTACATATTGACTACCACTAACTAAATGAGTAAAAATATAAACTCCTGCTTTTAATCCCCTAGTTTTAGGCGTACCTACTAGGCTCACAAAAGAAGAATAACTTTGATCATCAAAAGGAAAATAATACTTAACCCCTGGAATCTTTTTTAATCTATCTAGCTCAACTTGCGTTATTGAAACTTGTTGTTTAACCAACAAATTATTAAGTACTTCACTTGTAATACTCTCATAGTTGTCATAAATTATAAGATTAGAATAAGTCCGGCGTTGGTGCAAAGCACCGCCTGTATTATTTATCCTTTTTTTACTATCTCTTGTCAAGCGCAATGAGGACTGAAGGCACCCAAAAGACCTACCGGTTAGACTCCCTGCAAAGCAGGGGAGAGAAACCGAATACGCTGCAGGGAGCACCTTTTTAGTTACTCATATTGACTCAGAATAAGACGATACACAAATTTATCCACATTAAGCTCAGACTTATTAAAACATTTCTTGTATTTTTTTTTCTTTTTTTTTTAATATATATTTATTTATTATTAAAAAGTTAATTTATTGATTAAAAAAAAAAGAAAAAAAAAAGAAGCAAGGCCGTACTTTCCCTGCTACGTATAGTAACCTAAATTACAGAAAGTTTTTGTCTGTTATACACTTAACTTATAATATTGAGCAAAGTATTAATACGTTAGGAAAGGCTATTGTGCGAACTTTAATTTAGGATTATTTAGTTTTTCCTAAAACCGGTTTACCGGCGACTAGAGTACACCTTACAATCATAATTATACTTATATCTATAACTGAAGAACCGTCTACTCGTTGCTCTTTTACAAACAAATACTGTTTAATTTAGATCCACGATTACCCATTTCAATTACTATCATCTCTAGTGATATTACCATACCCTGAGCCATTAATCAAGCCAGATAAAGAGTTTCCTAACTATCTTTGGTTACTAGAGCTTTAGGGCTTCCCCGGAATTTGGCTCTTTAACACAAAAGTGAGCAACCTACGCCCACTTCTTATGTATAACATCAGCGGCTGTAACAATAAATCTTACGTGTGTTAATTCTGGAAGGATAACATGTCTTGATTCTCTTTTTCCGTGGGAATATGAGATATTTAAATAAATATATTAACCTTTAGGTATAAGCTGAGAATATAACGCCTCGTTTCCGATTTTCACTCTATCTTTAATTTACGGCCGTACTTCATAGTAGCAGACCATAAATTACGGCTGCCTTGCAGCCAAATAGATCAAAATTAATAGGCTATTAGAGTACACCTTACACCATATATCTACCCTCACTTTCTGAGGTACTCGTGGTTTGAACCTAATATATGGCGAGTAACCATCTACTCGTTGCTCTTTTACACATTAATCATTAGGAAGCTCTGCTAAGCGCTAAGCTATATCTACTAAGAAAAAGAGGTGATTTAGATCCGCGAACGTCCATTCTAACTTTCGTTAAATCTCAGAACTTGTTACTGTACCCAAGTAATTAATTTGGCCCCTTTCCTTACCCTTTTAGGTTAAAAGGTTAGTATTCTGAGCTCTTAGGATTTACCCGGAGTTTGGCTACTTGAGAGTCACTAAAGCTTACTTAAGGCTTTTTCTTCCTCTGTTATCTACTTCTAACATTCTCAATCCTCCGTCCTCTAAATCTGATTCTGGAACTAAGTATGAATCAAATTCTATAAACTCATTGTCTGTATTTAAGAAGTCGGGGTACTGGTAACTCCAGTATCATTGGTGACCCTCTGCTAGTACAGACATGGCTGGATCACTCACTTCCATTTTTGTTATAACATATGAAATATGTTAATATATTCACTGTCATTTATAAGTTATGTGTAACAACTTTTATATTACACTTTAGGCTAAAACAACCAAATTATACCAAATATACTGCGTAAAGGCTGTGTAAACATGCAGTTCCTAAGCACAAACTTCGTTTAGTATCCAAAAGAGATATAAAAGATACCTAATTATTTACTTCCTCTTTTTTAATATAGGCTAGTTTATTTTCGAATAAAAAAGGTATACCTTTACTTATTCTCTTGGAAACAGTACTAGGGTCCACATCTAAAAACGTGGCACAGTCCGCAAGGGAGTCAAACGAATGTAGGTTATTACCATTTTCATCAGTAATAATTACACAAATGTTTGTACGAGAAGAGTTATAATATTTATTTAATGATACTATTCATTTTCTACCGTTCCTTAACTCAAAGTTTGAAGGTTCAGCAAGTAAGAGGTTAACTTCAGCTAGTAAAAGCGTTCTGTCAACAGCAGGGTGGCTAGAAGTCGTGGAAAGTCTATTGTTATTCATTTGACTTAAAATAAGATCTATTAATTTAACACCTTGTTCTGACAAATGATGGCCTTGCTCTTTTAACAATAAGATATTCTTTCAATCTTGAAAATCCAACCGCTTTTTAGAACGTCAAGTAAGACTTTCTAAGAAAGGAATAAAGATATTAGTTATAAATGGGATACGTGTAGTCTCAATTCTAGTAGTAGGCCGATGATTAGGATTATTAGCTCTTACCATAGATATACCCAAAGCCCCAGCATAATTATCATCAGTACTTCCTTCGCTAGGGAGATTCTCAAGATAAATCTTTATCTTTTGCAATAATTGAAGGTTTGTTGAAGATTGACATAAACTGAAGTCTAATCTAAAATTATTACCTTTATTTATGCTGAAACAACCTTCTCCTTCTATAAATCCTAGTAATCAGTAAGGAGTTATGCGAATTTCTTTAAAATTTGGCATTGAAAAATCAGATCTTAATCGGTTCATACTCTTTTTAATTTTTAATATCTCTTTTAATGTCGACGCCCCTCGATCAGAGTTAACATAAAGTTCAAAAGCTTTAGAAAAGTCTACATAATTAAGCCATTTTGAACCCTGAAGTGGAAATTGAGCAAAAATATTAAGTAATAGTGCTATATCTTTAAGTCTTGTAACAGTAAAAGATGAAAAATTCTTGTAGGATCGAACTTCTCCAAATCCTAGTGTTTTATGTATATAATATAACACATCTATATCATCTTTGTGCAAATTAATCTGAAACCTAAAGGCACAACTCCCACTAATAGCTACATAGAAAGAACCCTCTGCGTCAGTAAAACCAGCTAATCACTCATAAAAATTCCTCATAGAAGGAGTCACTAGCCCACTTTCAGCCGTGCTTGCAGCTCTAGCTAAACTAAACCCTCTTACTGAAAAGGTAGGCCTAAACATTTTAGTGGTTGTGTAATTCTCCCTGCCTGTGAAACCGGCCAAGCAAAACAAAGCCGGATATATTATATTTAATGTAGCCCTTGTTGTAAATAACTGTGGTATAATTTGGTTGATCTGGCTTTTTATAGATGAGCAAGTATCTTTTTTTAAAGATAATGATTTAGGTCTACCATTCAAATAACCCTGCGTAGCAGGAGAAGCTGACATTGTAGAGCTCTTATTAATTTTCACCTATGTTAATTAAAGATTTTATTCTTTAATTCCATATCTCTCGGTATGGATCAGACTATGTCTTCGTTATAATAAGTAGGTTTTAGTTATTGGCCTATCTCCTTTTTATTAGCTAATGTGGTAATAACAAGAGCAGTAAAAAGGTAAAAGCAAAGGCCGCATAATAAGAAAACCGCTTATTAAAGTTAAATTCATTAACGGAGGATATTCAAGCTACCTTACACAACTTGCTTTTTTTAAGAAATAAAAAATATGAACACGCTGTGATGAAAGCATAGTAAGATTATTCTTGTAGATAAGTTTATCTTATAGTCGTTGAACGTTCTTGTTTGTCATCAGCATTTGCTGAAGATCTACTAATAACAAGCTTCGCTTCAAATAAACTGAAAATCTATTCAGTCTTCCTTGAAATTAATCCTCTTTAACCACACAATTATGAGTTTGCATGGTGGACTAAAGTTTTAATCCATTAAATATAATAATTTAAAAGATGGAAATGCAATTAAGATTAAGATTATGGCTGGAGTAATTGTTCATATTAGTTCTATTAGTGTCGACTTGATAGACTTATTTATTGCTACGGGTTTATTATTTATAGGTATTTAATATCAACAAATAGTATACATATTGCGGAGCTAGAGCTTGCTGTGTCCAGAGGACAAAAGCATTTATACAATTATTTACAATAACTATTTAATCCTTTTAAGTATGATAATAAACAACGAGGAAAAATTTAAAGTTGTTAAGCAGAAAATTTATATCTATCTTTAAATATTGCTCCCGATTTCATATATTTTATAATAGTACTTCCACTAATATTTAAAAATTTACCTGCTCTTCTAGCTGAAACAAAGCTTCCTATCTGTTTAAAACCTTCAGATGAACACTTTTCATATATATTCACAGGATTTCCACGCTTTGTGCTCATTAATAATTTAGTTTCTTCAGATAATATTTTACCTAAGGCTTTTTGTCTGATTAACTCTTTAGTACTATCGCTATGAGACTTTCCGTATAAAGGATTAAACTCACCTTTTTTTTTTAAAGCCATAAGGTTTTTAGTTTCTTCACTCATAGAACGACCATACCAATAAGCATCTTTTCCACTACGTACTCCTTTCAGAGTTTTACTAAGTTTATTTTTAGTATCTTCGGAAGGAGTAAAATTCTCAGAATATACACCTGCTGTTTTTAAGATATTATATGCCGGGTTTAAACCATCAAAATAGTACTGTTCTCTTGTGGTTAAATCCGATTTATCACAATACTCTAAGATAGTAAGAGAAAAACTAGAATAACCATATTTTATTAAAGCTCTACCTATTTTTGAATTACTTAACCTTTTTAAATAAGAAGGATTAAAATAATTTAAAAATCTATTATAAAGGTTTTTGGATTGTCCTATATAGAAATCCTTTGTCACTTTATTTGTAAACATATAAATACCTGGTTTGCCCTTATTTTCTTCTAAAATAATTTTTTTTAAACAATCTACATCATTATAAACTACCATATTTTTATCTTTACTTAAAGGATTTATAGTACAAACTCCCTTAGTATACGAAGTTTGATCTAAATTAGTTGATTTGCTGTAATACCTATAATATAATTTTGACTTTATAACGAAGAAATTTCGTCCCATCGAAGGCAACAAACGTGTCTTTAACATAAATACTTTCATACTTAACCGGACTATATCTTACCATATACTTGGTTTTCACGTTTAGTCTCTGAAGATCCTACTAAGGTATTTAATACCCATAGGTTTCCTGCTGATTATCCATTGTTCATCCTTTAAGATTCTCACCAATAGATTATTGGTACTTAAGGCTTTAGGAGTTTTCAGCACACAGTGAAATTTTACTCATAGTTATTCTAATACTATTTCATCTTTACTTAGACGAAAATTTATATCTATCTTTAAATACCGCTCCGGAGTTCATATACTTTATAATAGTACTCCCTCCGCCAGGCGACTAATATTTAAAAATTTACCTGCTCTTCTCGCTGAAACAAAACTACCTATTAATGCCTCAAATCCTTCTTGTGCGGAAAACTTTTCATATATATTTACTGGATTTCCACTCCCCCTGCGAAGCACTCCCTCTGCGAAGCGAGGGGGTGCTTCGCAGGGGGCCCCCCCTCTCCCCCCCCTCCCTCTCATCGAACATAGTGATGAGAGGGGGACAGGGGGGGAGGGGGGGAGGCGAACTCTTACTCATTAATAATTTCGTCTCTTCAGAAAATTTTCTGCCTAAGGCTTTTTGTCTCATTAGCTCTTTACGATCATCACTTGCCTATTTTTTTCTTTTTTTTTTTATTTAAATATAAAATAAATATAAAAAATAA
>JAJCXA010000326.1:0-12349 GCA_026770245.1 Clarireedia aff. paspali H2
ATTAAATTAATTTATTATTTATTAATTATTATTAGTAAAATATTTAATATTAATAATTTTAATTTTATCTTTTAAAAGAATTATTTGATTTATATAAATAAAATTTATTTTATTTACTAAATCTTTTATTATTTTATATAAATATAAAGATTAATATTTATTAATTTAAATAATTATCTTTTAAATCTTAAATTCTTAAACTATTATATAATCTATATTATATTATTATTATTTGAAAATACTATAATTAAGAGTTTAAGAAAGAGACTATTCTCGTATATCTATATACCTGGCAGACGAGCACCTAGTAGGCTGTGTAATATACAAGCCAGTCGACTATCGCGGCTATACAGCGAAGCGAGTGTCCCTTACCGCGTAATAGAAGAAAGAAGATAACGAAGCACAATTTCCCCCTAATACAACGGAAAGTAGACACCAGAGCAAAAGCATCCGCAAGAGGAGCACAAGGCTCGGAGAAGATATAGCATGTATCTCTAGCCATCCGTACCGCGTGCTGGTGTAGCGGAAACGCGCTTGCGCGTGCACGAAATCGAGCTACTAACTATCCTAGGAGCACATCTAATTTCTCCACATTCTGACTCCCAAATCTCTTTCTGAACGTGTCCGATCCCTTTTCTATACGTTATGCCACGGTCCTGGGAAATCCACAGCACATTATAGAATTCGTACCAGAAAGTGTTCTTCGGTCGCTCATCCAGCTCCTGTTCTTCCAAATACTTTTCCAGGTTTGAAGTTTTTGCTCGCTCAAGAGATAACGCAATCAATCTGATAACTTCTTAAATCGTCTGGTCTGCAGAAAATTTTCTCTACAATCAGGACGCTGAACGCCTGCCCACCGCCCACTGTCATCTCTCAGAAAGACCGATGCCCATCACACCTACTCGCATATTTCAGGACGACTAATTAAAGTACTGACGGAGATGTATATATTCAAGCCTTGAATGACAAAAATACAGTGTATTTTATGGTAACATATCCAAATAATCTTCATATATAGCTTAATATATATGAATACTTCTCCTGTATCACAATAAATACATGATCTAAATTCTTAATCGAATCAAACCTCTTGGTGGTCGAAATATAGATGAATCAAAAGACGGGTGTCCTTACCTATTCCCGTGAGCGGATCACCCGGCTGAGCGGATCACGAGATGACTGTATCTGGTAGACCTGGACTAGCATGAGTGCCGTATGGTACATCTCTACTCGAAAGATTCCTAATATCTACACCTGTATGATATGCCAGCTGAGGGTGCCTTGTGTAAGTTTGATCCCTTGAAAAGACTACAAATGTATCTGTGATGCTTGTTCATTTATAGTGCATTTTTCACGAGAATCAAATCGATATACTGCGGGATCTTTGCCAAACTATGATCTGGCTAAAGTATAATTTTAGATCTCGACTGCTCCGATCAAAACCATGCTCAGTGATTGAGGCAATGGGTATATTAAAACGGAGACAATTACAGTCTGGTATATAGATTGGGTTTGTTAAGAAAGTAAATCAGAGCTCACTCCACCGGGTGTCCTCGGTCATTCGGGAATTACGTTTACTTTGTAGAATGACTGATCTGCCACTTCCGACACAGCGCGGAATAATCATTATCCGGACCTTTTTTTCATCGGCGGTGTGGGGTAATGATCCGGTGGCCCTAGAAAATCGAATGACAAAGGACTCCAAACCTCGATTTTGCATAACCCCCTTTTCCACTGGAATCTAGCCTGCCAAAATGACAAAAAGGCTACCGCTCAGTTGTGAAAACTGCCGACGGAGAAAAATACGTTGCTTAGGATCTGGTGTGCCATGTGACACCTGCCGGAAGCGCGGAGTGGCGTCGACATGTCAGTTTAAGCGTGATGTTGAACAGAATCTTCAACCAGCATCACACGAGGAAAGCGCTCTCCAGGAAACTCTTCTCCGGCGGATCTCGGATCTGGAAAGTCTACTGTTGAGAAATATTGAGTTGACCTCGATGTCCAACACTCAACGTAATCACGCTCTTCGCTCGCCCGTCTCCAAAAATGATACCTCTCTGGTGCAGGGTGAGCTTTCTGCAAACATCGCATCGACCAACACCGATGGCCAATATATCAACAAAAATTTCACTAGAGCTCAACGCGGTGAAGTCGGTAGTATAATTTCGTCCGCATCGGGCCATGTGCGATACGTTCCTTACAGCACCTCTCGTGATCCCGACGTTTTTCATTCGCTTCAGAGCCAATCTCAAATGGAATTACCGTCCTGCGCCTTTTTCTTCTGTGATACACCTCCTAGCAAACAGTCTCTCTTAGACATGCTACCCCCCTTTAGGCACTGCGATGAACTTATCAACATATTTCTCAATGTGTTTTCCCCTCTGTTTCACATCCTACATGACGAGACATTCCAATCGAATTATGTCAAATTCAAACAAGATCCTCGAAATGCTCCAGTATCATTTATTGGTATGATATTCGTGGTCATAGGGCTGGCTTTCACTGCTATTGATGAAGAAAGTCCTATCCTGTCAGACTTGGGCCGAGAGGCTTCTCCTGCGGAAAGTGCAAGGTCTCTGGCAGCAAAATACCGACAAGCGACAATGAAGTGCCTTGCCGCCGATAACTTCATGTGGCAACACAACTTGCAAACGCTGCAATGCCTCATTCTGCTTATATATGCTATCAATCATGCTCAAGGTCCAGCCTGGGCTCTCCTTGGAACGACGCTTAATATTGCCATAGCCATTGGGTGTCACGTTGATCCTGGACTTCTTTGCCCGAATCCCATTGAGGTTCAAGAGAGGCGACGAGCCTGGGCGGGGTTAATGATGCTTTATACTATTCAGAATACCTGTCTGGGTAACCTTGCTCCATTCCATACGGAGAACAATGTCCAACTGCCGGCGGACGTGGAAGACGAGGAGATTGTTTCAGACTCACTTCGTGAAGCCTTTCAAGGGATCGAACACCTATCAATACGGAAGAATCCCACAAAAATGTCGTATATCCTGTTCAAGTTCCGCCTCTATTCTCTGGCTTCTGGTGTATGCTCCCTGAGCGTAGGGGAATCTGCGCGCTCACCAGCCAAGATACAAGCATTGGATTACCAAATTGACAACGAATTGCAAGCGCAGGCAGAGCGCTTCTCGGACCAACTTGATCTGCCTATATATCATCAAGTACATTCATTTATTTTGAATAATTACACCAACCATCTTATTCTGCTCCTGCATCGGATCTGCCTCTTACACCCAGCGGGTATCGAAGACGGGAGCATAACAGGCAGTTACGAAAAGTGCGAACAGGCAGCTCTTGTCATCCTTTCAAACTATGAAACCCTTAATTTGCACCACGAATTCAGACCTTACAGATGGTATATTCACGGCCTCGGTTCATTTCATGCCTTTCTGGCAATATCCACTTTGCTGGTTCTGCTCGGAAAGGCGCGGACTCCACAGAATCCAAAGCACATTATATTGCAAGCAGTACAAAATTGTCTGCAACGATTGCACGACAACGCTCCATCCAGCGACATATGTAATCAAGCTTGTTCGATACTTGACACATTGACTCCAAGAGGGCCTCACCCGCCTGCCCCATTCCCTGTATTTTCTGATAGCGTGAGTCCCTTGCAGAGCACAGACAGTGTCGGATCCAGCGAGCCCCTGACAGTGGATACCACGGGTTCGTCCGACGCTCTCGACCCGAGTTTCTGGGTATTAAACGAAAGCTTCGAGGAGATTGTGGCCAAAATTCCATGCGAGCAATGGCTTTCTCCGGCAGCGTTTCCGTGGACAGATCGCCCTTTGTTTCACAACGGTATCGTTTGATTTTGACGTCGCAACCTTGTTGACCATTTTATGCATATTTAACTCTCTGATTCTTTAATTGAAATGAAAATTTTTATAGATTTTTTCATCTATGGTATTTGAGTTGGCTTTCGACATCATTCCAATTGAAAGCAAGTCTTGCCTATATTTCGTTCGCTAGATTTTGGATCAACAGTGGGTGTCAGAATTCCGTGCGCACGGGCCATAAGCGGCATGAGAAATCAACAGATCAACAACTTATATTTAATTCTATATTAAATCTAAACTACCACTTATTGCCTCGAATAGGACCTCCTTTTGATCGCACGAGCTCGGCGCATCTTCTGGGCATATCTGAAACGCGGTGGCGGATCTTGTTCATTGTAATTTTACCCCATTCTTCCTGTAACATCTCCGGGGCCCCTTATCGCTGACGCTCAATGGGGCCTTATTTGATGGCCTGAGGCACCTTCCGGGCTCGTCCTACTAGTGACTTGTTATATACTCTGTTTTTAAAGGTATTACTAAGTACTAGATTAATTTAAAATTAGTTCTAAAATTATATAATAATAGATATAAGGTTATACTTCTTAAAAGTAGTTTATATATAAATATTTATTTATATTATTATAAATATTAATAAATAAAGTTCTAAAAACTTTAATTTCAAAGTTAATATATTAAACACTGATTCACAGTATGTTTTCAAATTTGCAATTGACGAGCATTGGAGACACCGACACTAATCCCCTCTTACAGTCTCCGTATTATCTCAAGAGACGGTCCCATCCCTCGAATGTTCGCGGCTGGAGATATAGTAAATCTTCGAGGAATCAAGCTCGGAGGAACCGCAATGTTGATGGGGAGTGTAGCTGCGGCTAATATATACTCGCGGCTGGTGGCTCAAAATAACCAAGGCTGGCCATTGGCTATGGAGCCATACATTTCGATGAAACCCAAGATGGCTCTATCCGTGGGGAACAGTGTTGTCTGCTACACCACCGGCGATGATGGAATTAGATATGGAAATGAGTTGGTGGAGCCTATTTTTGGATCTGACCTGGGATGGTCAAGTAAGTCACATTTGCTAGCTTTATCTAGGCCATTTGCTAAAGTACACCTGTCACGCAGAAATCTTGTCCGCACTTGGACTAAACAATTATGAACACATATCATTATAACACCACCATTACTTTCCGTCACACTCGAATACCTTTGTGCAATAACGTCGCATGATATTCACACCTCCAATTAAATCTGTCAGAAGTGCTTAGTCATCTCAGTGGTTCAGCAAACACATCTTACACCCGTAGCATCCGTAGACCTTAATAATAATAACACATATACCAATACTCATAAATCTATTCTAGTTCTAAAAAAATCGATACGTTTATCTGGAATCGTTGATTAGAGGGATTGTGGCTCCAACAGCTGTGTACATATCAAACGTCTGCAGCTTGATAGGGGTTACTCCGCCGCCCCACAACCCGGCACAACCAGCCCAGTCTGTCCAGACGATCAGTTTTGATCAAAAGGCAATGATAATGTTACTTACAAGAAAGAAACGACACCACGAGCCCGAAAGAATACCCAGCTGTCAGGAGGCCATGGACATTGACCATATACCCGCAAGCAAGCAGGAGAAGGCAAATGTCCAAGAAGAACAAGTCGATGAAAAGAGCCCAGGAGGATTGCATCGCCGCGATGGTGAATGCCATCGTTACAATCAGCCATGCCCACAGGTACAGCGACAAAACCTGATCGAAACTAGGGCTCATGGCCCCGGTCGCAGAATTGGTATATGCAGCCAGGATACCCGTCCCGGGCAGATAAACATTGCATAAGACAAGTAGAAAGCGCCGCAGGAGGAAAAGACGGTGGCACCGAACTGTGAAATATAAGCAGCTGTTTGGGCTCGCCGATGTAAGGGTGGGTTACCGTGTTTCCTGTGATGAATTCCATGATTCCAGCAATAAACTGACAAACGCCACCATAGAATATCAGGCACCCAAGCATCACATTTGGTGCAGTTGCACCTCTGGCTTGCAGACCGAAGACGCAGATGAGAAAGATATCTAGAGAGTTGGTCGCATATTCACTACTTGGGATAAAATGTCATGCCTGTTGCGACTGATATCAATCCCAATGGAGAGGGACTGGCAAACGCGCAATGATAAACTGGAAGAGCTGGTTGACTTCTGTCGTTTACGTGTCCACCAGCTGTATGTAGGCGTTCGAGATTCGCATGATCAAGGCGATTTGTCTGAGATGAAGAGGGCATATTTGCTTCGCCAGATTTTGTGTTCGCAAGGTAGTTTGAGTCCATTATATTTGGCATCTAGATGATCAGAAGGACTGATAGATGCTCCAGGTTTGCATGAAGAATGTACGATCTATATACCCCGTGGAATTACCTAGCCCTGAACCAGAATTCTCTACGGCTTGGAATCCAGGGAATGACTTAGCGCTACTTAGAGAAAGGGGATTAAGCTAACCAGTGCATAATTAAATCCACACGATGAGCACTCCGCATTCCAAAGCTCTGCCCATAGACCTGAGGTTTGAGTCCCACGGAAGAAGACACAAGTAGCGGACTTGCGCGGACTTGTTTGGAATCTCCGCCTTTGAGGTCATCACACCTATACGGAGATAAGGAGAATGATAAGCACCAATAAATCTTTGGAGTGCTGAAGACGTGGGGACGAAGAAAATATCACTGTTTAAGTGGCCCTTGCTGGCTTCCGTAACCAGGTTATTTATTGCATAACGCTATCGGATACCCCATCTTTTTCTGCGGGTCGGTGACAACCTTGGAAAGTAGTGTTGCGACATATTTAAGAGGATCAAACTACCTTACTATATATTAGGGTATAACACATTGTGCTATGGGGAATCGGCCGCAAGATATAATTGTATATGCATTTCAGTGAATACTCGTAGCTTTAGCTTAGCTGAGAACCCCAACTTGACATGTATCTTCTTCTACTCATTCAATCTAAATTGGATCCTGAAACTCCAAAGGTTGCTACGAAAGAACATGATAAAGGATAAACCTTTTAAATCTGCGCCAAAACCGCCTTTACAGTCCCCTCAACATCCTCAAACAGATGCCAGTGTCCCACATCCTTTAGCACTTCGACATGGCCGCCTCCAGTTGCCTCGGAGTATTTCTCGCAGAGAGCTGGTGTGGCGACTTTGTCCTCTTCGCCGGTCACGATAGAAACAGGAATGTGGAGAGACTTAACATCCATGCGGTCATCGGCCGATCCAGCAAGGGCTGCACAAGCCTTGGCATATCCCTCAGCGTCTTGACTAAGAAGCGAAGTGCGTACGGCAACAATACTCAACGGTTTGTTCTGCTGACTATAAGCCGATGTTCCAGCTTGCACTATGGTATCCACAACAGACAACATTCCCTCTCTCCGAACGAGAGCAGCCCGGGCATAGGAGCCTTGGCTAACTGCTTCTGGAAGTGGGCTCGGGGGAGGTCCCATGAGGATCAGCCTGGATACAAGGCCCGGGTGCTCCTGAGCAAGCTTGAGAGCCACTAAAGATCCCAGTGAGTGGGCAATCACGGTCACACCCTTGTTGACACTAGCCAACTGTGACATATTGTAAAAGTCGTCTGCAAAAGAGGCAATGGAAAGAGTGCTGAGTGCTGATGTCGGGGAGAGACCATGGCCTTCCAGGTCTAGAAGATGCAAGCAATGTGTCGACTGCAGCTTCACGACAAGGGGATAGAAGTAACTTGAGGACCCGCCCAGTCCATGAATGAAGAAGATTGGAGGCCCACTCTCCAAACCCAGTCGTTGGTAGAAGAGGTTCTTGCCGTTGATTTTGGTCAATCCCGAGTTTGCGGGCGCCTTTTGATTAGAAACAGGTATATGAAGCCCCGCGCGCTCGTAGGTGGTGTTGACCGCATCTGCAGCTGCAATACGGTTTGTCAACGTTCCCAGTCCTGTCACAGATACACTGATCTCATCTCCAGGTTGTAGGAATTTCATCGGCCTGAATCCAAAACCCACACCAGCTGGTGTGCCAGTGGCTATAACGTCGCCGGTTTGCAAGGTCTGACCGGCGCTGATGGTAGCGATCAGTGTAGGAACGCTAAAGATCAGATCGCTAAGACTGGCCTCCTGGCGCAGCTCTTGATTGACAAAAGTTTGGATCTTGAGGTTCTCAGGCAGACTCTCCTTGGGAACAGCCACGGGGCCAATCGGGCAGAAGGTGTCAGGTGATTTCCCGAGGAAGAATTGTTTGTGATCGCGCTGACGCTCACGCGCGGTCATGTCGTTCACAATGGTATAGCCCCACACATGATCTAACGCGTTCTCCTCTGAGACCTGGAAACCTGACTTGCCAACGATGACACCAATCTCTCCCTCGTAGTCGACTGTGTTGGTAAACTTTGGGTGCAGGAGAATAGCGTCTTCAGGGCCAATGATGGAAGTGGCGCGCTTGGTGAAAATGACGGGGTGAGTGGGTTGGTCGGTCTTGTCGCTAGCATCGTAGCCCGAGGAGTTGAACTCCTTAGCGTGTTCGACGTAATTCTTTCCAACCGCGAGCACATCACGGCCCGAAATCGGGGGGAGGTGCTTCACGCTGGAAAGAGGGAAGGAGTTTGTACCGGATGCCTTGATTTGCTGCTCACCGGCGGCGATGACTTGATAAAGATCTGTCAATGGGGTGCCGGATTTGAAGGATAGGGGGGTGATGGTTGAGGTTTTGAAGTCGAGATGGCCGATTCTGGGGCCACTGTTAGGCTCCAAGTAGGCGACATAGTTGGTGAAGTTGTTAGTTGTCATCTTAAAATGATTGATGAGGTTATGGAGGCTGAGAATATACATGTCACATTCTCATTGTAACGCTGCCAGTTTTATAAATCTCAAGTTGTTGAGGCAGCAAGGTCCCTGCATCGGATATGCCCCCGCATTCCCGGAGATACCGTCATTCTTCACGTTCCCCGCGTATCACCGCGCATCACCGCGCATCACCGCGACGTCCGCATTAACAGCTCCGACTCCGATGTCTCGGAGTCAAAGTGCAGACGTACCATGGCCGTTACAGAAATATATTGAAGATCTTCGAGTGGCGGGGTTTAGACCGACGAGGACACCAGGAGCTGTCGAACGAAAACACCTGCATTTGCCATGTATTCGGCGTGCTCATAAGAAACAAAGAACTAATTGTGGATATGATGGGAAAGGTAAATAATTAATATTATTTTATGTGCAGAGCGTCGAGTTTTTGATTGGTATTAAAACACATTCATGTATTGCGTTGCAGGTACATGCATATATGCTTTCATTTGTGGGCTTTCAGAGTGTCCACATAAATAATCAAACACATGTAAATTATCGCATTTTCGAGGGTCCATAGTACTTCGGGATCTCCTTAAATCTATTCCTGATCCCTTCTGTCCGGCCAACACGCAGCGGTTGTCCCCACTGTTCCATGATCACCTTGTCATGAAAGCGCCAAAATTGCCAGGAACAATCTTCCCCGACAAAACTTCGGATGACGGTTTCTCCTCCTGGATGCTCGTTGATGAACTTGGTACAGTCATAGACAATATTGTCCACGACAATCCATGCACGACCTTGGCTCTGTGAGAAGCTTGACTTCTGGTCTCGAACCACTATGGCTGGAATAAAGGGCAAGTCGCTCTCGGGGACCGAAC
Source organism: Clarireedia aff. paspali H2 (assembly GCA_026770245.1). Classification (NCBI taxonomy): domain Eukaryota; kingdom Fungi; phylum Ascomycota; class Leotiomycetes; order Helotiales; family Rutstroemiaceae; genus Clarireedia; species Clarireedia aff. paspali H2. Next base: position 9,493 of record JAJCXA010000326.1, read on the forward strand.
AGTCCTGAGGTGGATATTCGAGGTGCATGTCTTCGATGTACTGAGCGTGCTCTAAATCTTTGGCGTATTTGATGTGGTCATGTGGAATAGAGTCATTTAGTCGGCTTCTTAGACTTAGACTTAGCCAGCCCATTGTGATGATCTAGATAGTTGCTGTAGGGAAACCTTGGAAGAAGAGGCCGGACCAGATAAAATTCTTTTGTGTCCTTAAAATGCGGGGAAGCGCGGAGAGGCGCGGAGAAAGGGGCAGTATCATAAATCCGAGAATACGGAGAAAGTTGCCCCGATTGGTGTCCACTAGTGCTCGACACAAATCACATATGAAAGATTCGCATTGTTCTGACACTGACCTGCAAAGCTTTGTTCTCTTTTTGAAAAACATAAGACTCCATCAAATCTATTTATCTTATTTCCCCTACGCTTCATTCACTATGTCTAAAGTGTCATGGATGTCAAAGGACTGCCCATGCGACCACTATGATGGGCCGCCTCGCAACGTTTCATACATTGATCAGCTTGATTTCGAACCCAATCTCCAGCCAGTCAACTATGAGATCACTGGAACAAGCGCGTCGTCGAAAATCCTCATCCTAGACGTCGAGATTTTGGAAGCTACTGGCCGGGAGCCTTACAGAGGAGATGTCCTTGTCGTAGGTACGTTATTCCACCACGGTCACCCTCGAGATTTACGGGCTGACTAACATGTCTTGTAGGCGAGAGATTTGCTCATGTGGGCGAGGTTCCCAACAAAGACACACTCCTCGCAGATTCTAGTGTTCGTGTTTTCTACGGAAAGGGGCGCACGTTGATGCCCGGTCTAGGAGATTCCCACACCCACTTCACCTGGAATGGTGGCGATCTAGATCGGTTGGGAGATCTTGGTGTTGAGGAGCATACTCTACTCACCGCCAGAAGCGCCGAATGCTTTTTGGATTCCGGGTACACCATGTGCTTTGGAGCTGCATCTGCTAAGAAACGCCTCGACATCGTGATTCGAAACGCAATCAACGCTGGAGATATACCAGGCCCTCGTTTTTTGGCTAATGGTCAAGAAATGGCACGAAGAGGGGGCGAGCTAGTCGGAGGGATCACTGCCTACGCTGATGGCCCGGAGGAAATGAGAGAAGTGTACGCCATTTGACTAATAATGACTTGGACCATGCTGATAAGGCATCAGTATCCGTGAACATATCAAGCTCGGAGTGGATCAAGTGAAACTTTCGATGTCGGGAGAATCGGTGAGACAGCCATACAACCTCGTGGGAGCTTAGTGCTGGGAGCTTAGTGCTAACGAAGGGTTATCAGATCACGGAGACCCGAGGTGCAGAGGAGTGCTACTTCACCCCAGAAGAGACCGCAGCATGTGTTGACGAGGCCCACAAGATGAATAAGCGGGTCTGTTCACATGCACGAGCGCGAGACTCGGTCCAGCAATCAATAGATTTCGGAGTTGACGTCATCTATCATGCATCCTTTATCGACGAGAAAGGCATATTCCCTGTACTGTGAGTTCTCATCGCATTTTGCTGACTTTGGCAGGCATGGATTCATTGGAGAAGAGTAAATCTAAGCATATCGTGGCGCCCGCCATCAATTGGCTCGTTGCAACGCTCCACGATGCTGTCATGTTCGGCTACTCCATGGAGAAAGCTGAGCAGGTAGGCTACCAGAGGGAGCTAGATGCTGCCGATCTTGCCATGCGAGAGATGCATCGGAGAGGAATTGTGGTCCTCCCTGGAGGGTTAGTCTTAGAACCCGTTTAAATTATCAAATGGAATTCCTGACACCGCTTTTAGTGATTATGGATTTGCTTGGACGCCGCACGGCACTTATGCGCGTGACCTCGCACATTTTGTGGAGCGTTTTGGCTTCACACCGCATGAGTCTATCATTGCAGCGACCTATGGTATAGCTAAGCTATTCATGCGCTCCCACGAAATGGGCCAGATCAAAGTTGGCAATTATGCGGACTGCCTAGTGGTTGATGGGAATCCACTGAAGAATATAACTATACTGCAGGATCACGATCTCCTTAATATCATAATGATCAATGGGCGGGTTCATAAGGCAGAGATTAGAGAGTATGTCATTCCCACACAGGATTTGACTGGCATTCATTCTATGACGAATGAAATGGTTCAGATGCAAGTACAACGCCCTATTCTTTCTTAGACAAACTGCAATGTACAATAGGGATATTTTCCACTTTGTCGACCTTTTACTATAGTACTTATTCGATATTCTCCACATTAGGCAATTCAGTTTCTTTATAAGTTCCCAAGTATTTTCTGATTATAGGTAGCCTTCCCATTTAATTAAATAATAGAGTGCTTCTTTAATATACTTGTAATCTAATATTTCTTCGACTTTATCCTTGTTATTTAAATTTATTAATTTGATTTTAATATAAAGAATATTTTAATAAAGTTAATTTATTCGAAACATATAATTATAACATAAGTATATAAATTTTTAACTTCTATTTATTATTATATAAAATATAACTTTATTTATAAATCTTTATATAATTAATAATATTTATTATTTTATTTAGTATATTTATAATATTATAAAATACTTTATAATAAACCGAGAACTATTATAATATCTATTATAATATATTCTTGTAATAGTATTAAGTTGAGAATAAATTATTTAATCTACTTTTCCAAGTTTAAATATAATTTATATAGAAATCTAAATTATATAAAACTATATTTCATTTTATTATAATATCTTCAACTTTATTATAAGAATTTGAAAACAAATGAAATATTATTATATATAAAATATTACAAATACTTGTCTTCTGAGTTATATAGAAGTAGTTAGGATCTCGATTACTAAGTGATAATAA
>JAJCXA010000327.1:0-12173 GCA_026770245.1 Clarireedia aff. paspali H2
AACTTTTATCTCTAAAAACCTATTAATAATTAATCTTCTATATAATATTATATAATCTTTATAATAAGTAGTTGATAAACTAGAACTAGTAGAAGAACTTTGAAGATAAATAGAATAATTAATATTTTACTATAAAAACTAATATATAAAAGAATAATATTTATTTAAAAGATTTTAACTATTTAAATTACTTGAACTATTAATATAAATATTAGATCTTTATATATATATTATAGAAACTTTAATATATATAATAAATAATAAATATACAATTTTAATTATTTGATTCACTAGTTTATTCTTAGTAATACTAATATATACTAGGTATTAGTATATCTTTATAACTTTATAGATAGTATTCCGGGCTCGCTCTCTTATCAGCCAGGCCTACCTACAGGCTTGAAACTCTAGAATCTCACTAGCACTAGTGCTTGTAGAAATACCTGTATAAAGGCATAGTACTGCTTCTTAATTATAGAGGCAAATTATAATGTTTATAGCAAATCGTGTTATACCAGATCGCAGGGCAGTCTGCAGGCCTTCGAGAGCATCTATAACCTCAGTATTATATAATTTTACAGGCTTGCTAAGAGGGACCTGGCCTTGTTCAATCGTTGGCTACCGCGGTATATATAATACATAGCTCCCATATTATTATTCTCGTTTATAGAGCTATCGGAGTATATAATAAGGTTTAGTATAAGCTGTTTTTCAGCTACTACTTGAATACTTAAGACCTATTAGTCCGTCCACAAGCTGCGATCTGCTTGAGGGCACTGTCGCGGTCTGCGTCTTCCCAAGGAGGGCGAAGAAAGGTAGGGGAGAGTGCTAGTTCTTGTCGGCGGTGTATTCACTTTACTCGGCTAGAGCCCCAGCGTCTGTATATTAGGTGCCTTTCGTCTGCTGCTGCAGCTTGTGCTATATATCTATTATATGCTCTTTCGAGCTAGGCAAGGGCTGGAGTATATCCGGTCTCTCTTATAAGTGTCGGGGTGAGGGTAGTTTTGTATACTAGTAGTACAGCTCTAGCAGCCCGGTTGATTGCAAGTTGTATTAGACGAAATATTGCAATTGAGATATGTTTTCTATACTAGGTTTCAGTACTATAGAAGAGAGTAGCAAAGACACAGCCTTGTACTACTTGCCTTAGAAGAGCTAATTTAGCTCCTTTTATTGTATAACAGAGGTGTTGTACATAGTCTGTAATCTGCTTCGCTTGTAGGTATACTATCTATATATAGGTCTTGAATGAGAGTTTCCTGTCGAAGAAAATACTTAGCCAACTGGTAGCTTTGTTTGGGAGGATCTCGAGGCTATCAGGAAGGTATAGTGATAGTTCAGTAGCCTAGTGCTTACAGTAGAAGTACTATAGTTCGGTTTTTACACTGTCAAAGAGTATACTACTCTCTTGTCCCTATATAAGGGTTATATCAAGATACTCCTGTAGTTTGGTATATACTACTTGTGTTGTAGCCCCAACAGCTAGTATTGCTCTATTGTTAGTGTACCCAAATCTTGCTTTTGTAAGTTGTAGAAACAGTTCAATATATAGTATGAAGAGAATAGGTGAGATTGGAGAGCCTTGCAGCAAGCCGCAGAGAATAGAGAAAGCCTTCGACTTGACCTTATCTAAACGGATATACGATGTCCGGTTGGCTAGGAAGGAGCGTACCTATTGTATAAGGTAGTTGGGCTAGCCCTGCTCTCGGAGCTTTTGGATAAGTCTGTTAGCTAGTATACTGTCAAAAGCACCCTTTATATATACTGTTAGTATACCTGTTACAAGGCCTTTTGCCTATGCCTCTTGTATATCTGAGGCAATTACTGTGGTAAGGTCTACTGCCGAACGCTTGCTGATTGCGCTATACTGGTCGTGTACTAGTATCTTAAGCTTGAGGGCCCAGAAGTTGATACGTCTAGCAAGAAGTCGCTCTAGGCCTTTGCCTAGGCATAAGAGTAATGCAATTAGCTGATAGGACTTAGGGAGGGAGCGGTCGTGCTTCCCTGCTTTAGGTAGGATCACTACTTCAATATGCTTAAAGGCTTAAGGATATACTCCTTCCTCTACAAGACGTTGGAAGAGAAGGGTCATACGTATACCTATTATTGGCTAGGCCAAGCGGATAGCCGCTGCTGGGATCTCGTCTGCTCCTGGTGAGGTGGATGCGACCTGGCATGTAGCTGAGAATACCTCCTTCGCTGTGATGTTTGACCAGGGGATTGTTCTGCTGGGTACTGCAGGTATATTAGCAGGGATGTCTTCTGCTTCAAGATGACACGAGAGTAGAGCCTCTTGAAGCACTCGTGCTTTCTCTTGTGGAGTTGCGGCTAGCCCTCCTTCCCTTTGCAGCGGAGGTGATTAGAGCACTGTCTCTTTCTTATACTATTTCACGATCTTGTAGACATCAGTCACCTTAGCTGCATTCTCTACTACCTGTTGCCAATATGTTTGCTTTGCTTGACGTACGCAGCGTCGAAGGGCTTTGCATTCTTCTTCTGCTGGGCCTGTACCGCGTAAGGCTCTGTACCTCTGGTATACGGCCTGGCATAAGCCATTCCACCATGGGGCACCGCCTGCGGCTTCGCGAGATCGTTTACATACAACTTCTATTTATGATACTCAAAAATCATTCAGTGCTTATTATCATGAGTTGTGACTGTGCACTGCGACAGTGACTTTTTTTGTTCATTGTTCACTTGCTTGACTGTCACTCTTTCGAAGTGATCTCCTTGTGGCTCAGGCAATTATTCGATCTGAGACTGTCGTGAATTCCCTATCAATTGTGGTGGCCGAGCTGCATCTCCCAAAATTATGGAGATCATATGTAAGATTCTGCTCCACGAGTTACCTTGAATCTTGCGCATTTGGGATGCTCTCGCTTCCTGTCATGAGTACGCTACGCAGACCTGAGTTGCCGAGCCCAAATCTGAAGTTGGCAGTCAGGGATCTGATTCGCAAATGCATGTCAGAAACCCGAATAACCTTTTTCCGAAGGATTCCATGTTCTTGTTTATTTTTGCTCGGTTGGATGAACTAAATTCTCATTTATTGCTGAAATAATGCATACGAGCACGTGGGTTCTACCTGGACAGTGGCCCCTGTTAAAAATACGGGTTAAGTAACATGTGGTAGGTAAGCCAGCCCTGAATTTTGCCAGGGGTTTGGTCAGCCAGTATGCAAGGGGAAAGAGACGTGCATTATCATTCATTCTATTACTGTGATAGTGTCAGACCACACAGTCATAAGTTTAAGGTAAATCAATCACGTTAGTTGGGGGCTGATGAGAAAGGACCCCTATGATTGCAGCAAGATCAATCGTGAGTGCTTAAGTGAATATTAAGGCATAAGGTGTTATGTCAGTCGTGATTGTTCTCAATACAAATCCTGCAATTATCAAACTTCACTTGGGTTAAGAAATCTCGAATCTTGGCACAGACATGGCACCCTCACTGATCGAACAAAGCTATTCCACCATTACTCTTCCATCGGTGAAGCAATTCGTTCCAAACACCAGTGAAGTTGCTCTGAATACTCAAGATACCGATTCATATCTTGATGAGAAGCATTCCTACGAAAGATCAACTGACAGTTTCACTATTGACGGTATGTACCACTAGCCTAGAAGCGTCCTATTTAGAGCTCGATGCTAAGCAAGTACCAGATACATCAAGCTATTACAGCCAGTCCAGTGTTGGGGATATAGACTTGCAAGTAGATGTTCCCCGACTATGGCACGATATTCATTACACGGCCAAATGGGGAGCAATCGAAGGGACGAATGGCATGGGGAGACTAGCACTATCTGATGCCGACAAATATTCCAGAGATTGGTTTGTGAATGAAGCAAAAATTTTGGGATGTAAAGTCAAGATTGACAAAATGGGAAACACATTTGCAATACTCCCTGGAGAGAACATGAGCTTGGCTCCAATCGCGATGGGAAGCCATCTTGACACTCAACCTGCTGGTAAGTTCCAATCCTAATCTAATGCATTTAACTGAAAATCTTTCATGGGCAACGATGCTGATTCAGGATGAAAAGGTGGTAGATTCGATGGTATCTTAGGAGTACTTGCTGGTCTAGAAGTTCTTCGAACTATTAAAGAGTCAGGACGCAAACCATATACGCCAATTGCAGCGATAGTCTGGACGAATGAGTAAGAGTCTCCCAAGTTGTTATTTTACATTGTTTGAGCTCTCATAAAATATGTCCCTAACATTTATGCTGCAGAGAAGGAGCCAGATTCAACCCTGGATGTACTGGTTCAGCTGTCTGGTCTGGCCGAAAACCTTTGTCAGACGCATACAGGCAGCGAGATGACACTGGTGTTACTTTAGAATCCGAGCTACATAGGATTAACTATGCAGGAGGTTATCATGCAGACCACCGGATAAATCCACTGAGCGCACATCTGGAGCTTCACATTGAGCAAGGTTGCCACCTGGAAAATACTGGGAAGGGTGTCGGCGTAGTTACCGGTGTTCAAGGCAACAGATGGTTTAAAGTGCAAGTTAATGGAGTAAGAGCACATGCTGGTTCGACTCCTATGCACAAAAGAGCCGATGCTGTTGTGGCCACAGCACAAATTATCACATCACTTCGTGAAGAAGCTACAAGATGCAACGGATTTGCTACGGTCGGGGTTGTCAATATTGCCAAGGCATCATCCAATACAATCTCCGGAGATGTCAATTTCACAATTGACATCAGACACTCCACTACAGAAGGACTCGATGCAATGGAACAACGGATCAGAGACGAGATGAAGTCGCTTACCACTGAAAATCCCAAGTTGAATTTCTCCATGTCACTCGTGTGGGAGAGTCCAGCCGTCAAATTTGATGAAACCCTTCTCTCGTGCATTCGCATTGCAGCGTCGCATAACCTGGGACCTAATGGGTTTGATGACATGCACTCATTAGCCGGTCATGACAGCGCACTGACAGCGACTGTTATTCCGACTGCTATGATATTTGTGCCTAGCAAGGATGGCATCAGCCATTCACCTGAGGAGTTTACAAGCGAGAAACAATGGTAAGTGGCCACCGACGTGATTTTTGAGAATGAGTAGCTGATCAATGTTTCTTTCTAGCGGAATTGGGGCCCAGGTCCTCCTCGACTCGGTATGCCGGTATGATGACATCATTAGGAAGCACATTACTGGGGTATAAGAAGTTATGTAACGTTATTTGGGGTTCTATTATTTGTAGGTTATTTATATAGTGTAAGCAAGTTGTTATCTATTTAATTTATACGCTTCTTCTTAATTAAATAATCTAGAATCAACATAGAAAATAGTATATAATAATAAAACAGTGGTTAATATTAAAGTTATATTATATATATAGAAAAAATAATATGTTTTTATCTATATAAATATAATAAAACTAAATAATATAATAAATATAGAAAAATATTAAATTAAAAGTTAAATTATTAATCTTTTAAAATATTTTATTATTATTTTATTATAATTACTAATTAATTTTATCACTTTTATACTAATAAAATATTATTTTATTTTATTAATTTGAATTTTATAAAAAATAAATAATTTAATTATATAGATATTTAAAAAGATATAATTTAAAGTTTATTTAAAATTTAAATAAAAATTTACTTTATTTATTCATTTATATTCTTTTCAATCTATATTAAACCTTTCAATTCAATCCTTCAAACGAGCTGTTCATCCTAGCCTATCAAGCTAGCAAGTCAGCCAGCTACACACGGAAGATTTGATCCGGAACATTAGGCGAAAACTCAATGGCGGGGTAGGATCGTTACGTTGTTCTTGTGCTCGTATACAATTTTCATGCAATTTGGGGATTACTGATGCCACACTCGAAAATGAGAATTCATCCCCCACTTTTGAAATTTAGCCGACATACGAGAGCGAATGCAACGTCTTCAAGGACCCAACCTGAAATTTTGTGGGAACTCCAATATTAGATGTGATTTTCGTTGGCTAAAATCAGCTGTTCGTGTCACGTGATTTTGTCCATGTTAAATCAATCTAGATGGCTCTCTATTGCATTGGATCGTTTCGCGAGAGAGATGTGATCGACAGGAAATCGCGGTTTTGTTGAAACGATTAGATAGATTGATTGTATGCCATGACTGTACATACGAGAGCCACAGTGTTGCGCCACAACATCGAACGATCAGCTTGAATCCACTGTAATCTTATTCTATGAATTGACTCTTTGTTTACAACAACAATAAACTTAAAGTAGTAAGCGTTCTGATTACTGTACATTACTATGGATTACTGTAAGCGAAATAAAAGTATTGTGTAATCAGTATTGACTAGGTCAATGGAGTCTCAGTCAGCTAACCAGCTCCACGGAAAGGGCGTCAATATGTGGTAAAATTTAGTGGAGCTAGTTGACATTTGATTTCTATTCTACTAGGCTTCTAGAATGTTTCTGGCATGTAACTAAGCCGCATGTAGGAAAGCGGACGAGGCCACGTTATTGGAAGCCTTACCTTACACTAACTCAACCATCTGAGGCCGAATATGACGCAGGAATATCAGATTAGAGTTTCGAGTCAGCAAAGATAACTGATTTTAGAGATTTGATAAGCCTCTAAATCTTACTTCAGCGTAACACTAGGTCTGGCTTGCCAAATGCTATGTGAACACAGTAGATGTGTGCATCAGAGATCTGTATAACTCAACGTACTGCTCAGTGATACGCGTAGAATTATCGCAGTACCTGTATTTTTTGCACGTTATCGCCAAAATGACAGCTACAGAGGAAGAAAAAGCGCGAGCGCACACTTTGGTGATCGAACTGTTGGCGTATGTAGTCTCATTCATTGAACTGAATTGGACATTGGGGAATCAATGCTAACCTTGACTGGATTCACCGCAGCCATCAGTTTGCGTACCCTGTACAGTGGTAAGTTATTTTCCTTCGTGAAGCGTGGTCGACTAAAAGCGAGCTTCTTCGCAGGCACAGAATGGTAACTGACTGATATGCAAGGATTGATACTCAGGATACACTACTTCGTGAGAAGGATGTGCGGAAGATCATCGAGATAGGGCCTTCAAATATACTCACAGGGCTGGCCAAGCAGTCCATTGATACCAAGTATAGAGAACGTGACGTTGCATTATCGATCAAGAGACAACTTCTCAATTCCAAGAACCATAGCAATGAGATATACCACATTGATGAAACACCTACGGAGGACCCTGTAGCATCGGTGCAGCCCATTAAGGCGGTAGAAGTTGTCCCCACGGAGCTAAAGGCCGTCGAACCACAGGTAGTTCTTCACGATATAGCAAAAGCGTCTTCTAGTGCCGGCATCATCAAGATCGCGGATGCTCCCGTGAAAGCCGAGGATATTCTAGTGACGATTCTTGCGCAAAAGCTGAAGAAATCTCCCCGAGATATCTCATTAGACACTACAATTAAGAGCCTTGTAGCAGGTAAGAGAACCCAATCTAATTGTGCTACCAATGAATGTACATTGACTTTCCAAACTAGGCCGCTCAACCTTGGAAAATGAGATTGTTGGGGACCTAATCAAGGAATTTGGCAATGTTCCAGAAAAGCCAGAAGTAATACCAGTAAAAGAGCTAGCTTTGGCGCTTTCAGAGGCAACGGCCACAACAAAGCTAGGAAAACACACTTCCGCAATACTACAACGGATAGTATCAACGCAATTGCCAGGCGACTACAGTCAGAGCAAAATCAGGAAGTACCTCCAGGATACTTGGACTTTGGAGCAAGGTCGGCAGGAGTCTATCTTCCTCTCCATTATCAATGAACCACCCACTCACCGGCTAGAGAACCCGAGAGATGTCAACATATATCTTGATAAACTCGTCAAGGAGTATGCCCAAATCAATGGGTTACCACTCGAGGTGCAAGTGGCGGGACTGCAGCAGAAGGTGGTGATCGAAGCGGATACGGAGGCCATAAAAAGTATTATGCAGAACCAAGAGAACCTAGCAAGACAGAATTTTCAAGCGTATGCAGACTTTTTAAAGGTTGACATTCAGTCTTTTGCTAACACTCAAGCATCAATGAAGGCCATCACTGAACTCCAGACTCAGTTAGATGCATGGCTAGCGGAGCATGGGGAAATTTATGCGGCTGGTATTATGCCAGTTTTCGATACAAAGAAAGCGCGGTCATACTTTTCGTACTGGAACTGGGCTCTGCAGGAACTCGATACGCTTTTCCACGAGTACTCAACTGGAGGCCTTGCACTGGACCTGTCTATGCTGCGAGAAAGAATATTTCGAATTACCAATGGATCTAGTCCAATACTTGTTACAAGGATCTCTCATATACTCAGAACCTGTCATCAAGATGATGCTGCGAAGTTCTTCGAATTCGTCTTGGATAATGCAAAATCGGCCTTGGCAACAGCGCCACTTTACAGGAATTTTCAAGCGTCAACTTCTCCCAGGACCTTCATTGATCAAATGGGGACAATAAAATATTCTGAGCCTCTAAGAGATGAGATGGATTCTCCCACAGGATTCGAAAAAATAAAGCGGCGGCTAGATGGTAAAACATGGGTTTCTGATTTAGAGATAACCGAACTATATCGTAAAGGCCGGGCAAAAGTGGACAATTCAGGGCTTTCATTTCAGAACCAGACTGTTCTCTTGACCGGAGCTGGAAGGAATTCAATAGGTATGGAGATATTGGAGGGATTACTCATGGGCGGCGCAAAGGTTATCGTCACCACAAATAGCTTCTCTCCCGAGATGGCACAAGAGTATCAGAAGATATACGCGAACTCCGGTGGAAAGTCTTCTATGCTTGTTGTGGTCCCTTTCAACCAGGGGAGTCAGCAGGATGTAGAATCACTCGTCGAGTATATCTATGATGAAAAGAACGGCCTTGGCTGGGATCTCGATTCCGTAATTCCGTTCGCAGCCATCGGAACAGAGGGACGAGAGATTGATAAAATTGATTCAAAAAGTGAATTGGCACATCGTATCATGCTGATCAATGTGATTCGGTTGATAGGAGCCATCAAGACAGTGAAGGAGAGTAAGGGCATGCGGGGGAATCCAACGCATGTGATCCTACCTCTCTCCCCAAACCATGGTACTTTCGGGGGCGATGGACTGTATGCTGAGTCAAAAATAGCATTGGAAAGTCTATTCAATAAATGGCACTCGGAAACTTGGAGTGAATATATCTCCATTTGCGGGGCCTCTATTGGTTGGGTTCGAGGCACTGGTTTGATGAAGCAAAATGACATCGTGGCAGAGGGTATCGAGAGACTTGGAGCTAAGACCTATTCTCGCCGAGAGATGGCCGGTAGTATCTTGAGTCTACTCAACAGACCCTTCGTGGAAAAGTGCGAGGTAGAGCCGCTATTTGCAGATCTTAACGGTGGCCTTGATGCCATACCGAATCTTCAGGATGCATTGTCTCAAGTACGGCATGATATTAAGAATGAAAGTGCTCTGAAAGCTGTATTGGCAGAGGAGCAAGTAGCAGAGGATGTCTTCGTGAAGGGAAATCAACCGGCTAAAGCAACTTTCAGAACACTGAACAGAAGGGCCAACATCAAAATTGGCTTTCCGCGGCTGCCAAACTACGCCGCGGATGTCCAGCCGCTAAAAGCCAGCTTAGAAGGAATGATGGATCTTCAGCGGGCTGTGGTCATAGTGGGCTTCGCCGAACTAGGACCCTGCGGTAACTCGCGGACTCGTTGGGAGATGGAAGTCGGTGACGATTTGTCTCTTGAAGCCTGTATCGAGATGTCGTGGATAATGGGACTGATCACCTTTAATCCTGGAACAAAGCAAGAACCTCCTGGCTGGCATGATGCAAAAACAAAAGACAAGGTTGAGGAGTCTGATATCAAACGGCGGTATGAGTCTCACATCAGGGAGCATTCCGGAATCCGCTTCATTGAGCCCACGTTCAGCGATGATTACAATCCACATAAGAAACGGATTATGCAAGAGATTATCATCCAGCAGGACTTAGCTCCGTTTGAGACATCCAAAGACAACGCTTTAAATTTCCAGCGAGAGCATGGGGAGAAGGCACAAATCTCTCCTATTCCTGACTCCGAAAACTATATGGTTGTCCTCAAAAAGAACGCATCTGTCTCAGTTCCCAAAGCTGTGAGGTTCTCGAATGATGTTGCAGGTCAAATACCCCAGGGCTGGAATCCACGGACGTATGGTATATCTGAAGAGGTGATAAACCAAGTGGACCCCTCAACATTGTTTGTTCTTGTAACAACAATCGAGACACTTTATTCGGCAGGTATTACTGATCCTTACGAGATTTATCAGTATATCCATCTCTCAGAACTGGGCAACTGCATTGGCACAGGATTGGGCGGCATATCCTCTCTACAAAAGATGTACCGTAATAGATTTCATGAGCATCAAGTGCAAAGCGATATTTTGCAAGAGACCTTCCTCAACTCAACAGGAGCATGGGTGAACATGCTTTTGCTTTCGTCCGCGGGTCCTCTTAAATCCCCAGTTGGAGCATGCGCCACAGCGATCGAGTCCCTCGATACAGCTTATGACATGATTGCGTGCGGCAAGGCTAAGATGTGTTTCGTAGGTGGTGCCGATGATTTTGGCGAGGAAACATCGTTTGAATTCGCAAATATGAAAGCAACAAGCAATGCAGATACAGAACGTTCCATAGGTCGAAGCCCAAAAGAGATGTCAAGACCTGCTGCGAGTTCAAGAAAAGGTTTCGTTGAATCTCAGGGCTCGGGCATTCAACTCGTGTGTAGTGCAAAACTTGCGTTGGACATGGGGCTTCCTGTTTATGGGGTCGTTGTTTATGCAAATATGTCCAGTGACAAAGCAGGTCGTTCTTTTCCAGCTCCAGGAAAGGGAGTGATAACCAACGCCCGAGAAGCACCATCGAAATATCCCCCTCGTCTGCTAGATGCAAGATACCGTCGAAGGCAAATTGACATTCGCAGGAAGCAAATAGCTGAGTTCAGAGAAACAGAAATGGAGTTACTCGAGAGTACAATCTTAGATCGCAAATATCAGGACCCTTCCTTCGATGTTGAGGAATATCGCGAACATATGATCAGACACATCGATATGGAAGCTCGAGCTCAAGAGGAAGATATGCTTAACAGTTTTGGAAATAATTTCTGGAGGAACAATCCTGAAATATCACCGATAAAAGGAGCCCTAGCATCTTGGGGTTTAAGCATCGACGATATTCACGTGGCCTCATTTCATGGGACATCAACAGTCGCAAATGAGATCAATGAATGCGCCATTATTCAAGCTCAGATGGAACATTTGGGCAGGTCCAAGGGGAACAATATCCTAGGAGTATTCCAAAAGAATTCGACAGGACACCCCAAAGGTGCAGCTGGGGCATGGATGCTCAATGGATGCCTCCAAATGATGGATACTGGCCTTGTCCCTGGCAATCGCAATCTAGACAATTTGGATGACAAGTTTCAAGAGTTCGATCTTATCGCTTTCCGGAACAAAACAATCCGAACACGTTCCATTAATGCCTTCACCCTCACATCTTTTGGTTTTGGTCAGAAGGGCGGTCAGGTAATTGGAATTCATCCTAAGTACCTGTTTGCGAGTGTTTCGGCGTCGCAATACAACGCATATGTCGCGAAACTGCGCCAAAGGCAGAGAAACGCGACGTCTGCATTCAATGAGGCTATGATCAGCAACAATATGTTCGTCGAAAAGGAGAAGCCTCCGTATGAAGTAGAGCAAGAAATCTCTGCATTCTTAGACCCTAATCAGCGCTTTTAAAAATTGGATGCTGGGTAATATTGAAATTTCGTTTGAGCGTGGTGTAGATGTACCGGATTTGGAAGTACTGGAAAAGAAGTGGGAGTGCTTAGATTCATTAGGTAGAAGCAAGTTTTTTTAAGAATATTTATTTAAGTAATAGAAGAAATAAGAAAGATCTAATATATAAAAATTTTATTATAATAATAGGGATTAATAGGGAATTATAAAAGAGTCTTCAAAGTAATAATAATTAAATATAAAGTATAATTAATATATAATATAATATTTTAAATTAAGTTTAATTTTATTTTAATTATTAATTTAAACTTTATAATATAAAAATAAAATAATTATTATTTTAAATAATCTTTAATTAATTAAAGATAATCTTTATATAATAATTAATTAAAGTAGTTTAATTAGTAATTACTTTATTA
>JAJCXA010000328.1:0-12047 GCA_026770245.1 Clarireedia aff. paspali H2
AATAATAAATAAAAATAAATAAATTTCAACTAAATTATAATATATTGATATTTAAAATATATAGTTAAAATAGAAATATATAAAGAAATTATTTAATATTACTTATCTTTCTATTAAAGATATACTAGTTAATAGTTTTATTAAGAACTTTATATATTAATAGTTTAAATACTTTTATATTTATTTAAACTTATAAAATATAAAAAGTAAAATTAAGAAACTTAATTTAATAATTAATAATCTTTAACTAATCTTTTATTTATTAATATTTTTATTTGATTTATAATCCTAAGATAAGTATTTATTAATAAATTTATATCTAAGATCTATAAGAAAACTAGATTAAATTAGATAATCTCTTAAAAAACTACTAAAGTTCTTATTTAAAAATCAACTTTATTTTAATCCTTTTAATATATCTTCAAAAACCCAAAGTATAGTAATTAAGAAATACTAATTATATTAAGAATATACTCTAATAAATAGATAATCTTATATAATATATTTTAATAAACTTAAGATCTTTATTACTCGATTTTGATATATATTATACTTTTAATATTATATATAGTATCTTATAGATTCTAATTTAAAGAAGCTTATATCGAAGATTATTCTCTACTATTATAGTTTAGATTGAAATAAATATATTAAACCTTTTATCTTAATAGAATATTAGAGTTAAGGTTATATTATTTCCTAAAAGTAAGATTTTAATTCAACTAGTGCTTACTTAGAATAACTCCTGAAAGCTGCAGATTTCTGTTAATAGTGTAGCTGAACTACTTATTATATTCAAAAACAGTATCCCTTAATATTGATAAAGCAAGCCTAGTATACCTCGCCACAAGGCTGGAGAGAGAAGCACCCGCTCAATACTAAGCAGCTCCCTCCTGTTTGTATTGGTGGTAGAAAGGAGCACTTACAGTCTCAAACGTGATTTGCGCAATACTAAGCTTCTACTGTTATATAAGCGGTTTCTAGACCTCATGCGCCGAATTGCGATACTTCCAATGGTTCCTGGAGCATTATATCCATAAGGCTCCTTAGTATGTTCCCTACCGATGAAGTGTTCGATATGAAGATTTCATAACCCTTTAGCGATGAAGTCATCGAGTTAACCACCACAACCAAATATCTTAACGTCACTTTACATTCATCAAAACGCCTCCATTTCCTCGAAGACTTCCAATCTTCACACTCTCATACGGTAGAATCATACCTGAATCGACGATAGAGACATGCAACAAAAGAATCACTCGTTTCTTTATACACCACGGCAGTCCACTCATTTCATGATCTTCGATGAAAGTCGAAGTTAGCCGCGGGGCTTCGCCGGGGGTTGAATACAAAATCTTACCCCTGATGAAGCGTTCTCCCCCCACGCCCCACGACATCTTCGATCCGGATCTAGGACATGCAACAAAACATCATGTTTTATTTCCGATGTCTGCACCTTTCTCCACAATGTAAACGGATCGATCGGGAGCGCCCGATGAAGACGTGTAACATGATCGGTACTACCACTCATGTATCTCGTTCTTTGCGCCATGGCATCGATCATCACGCCTGCAACATTGTCCAGCCATGATCTAATCGACAGTCTGGGCCATTCGGATCGAGATTGTTGGACGATGTGCCTTAGCAGCTTTGTAACACCGAGAGTCAGGCCCTGATGGAGAATACTCTTAACAGGATGCTCATGATATAAGGTTTCGTGAGAGGTATGGATATTGTTCCTGCAAAAGTGTGCGATGGAATGCTCTTATACTCATCCAGAACTCCGGAAACTCAATTGGGAAACCATCATCCGTCCCTAAACTGGGGCCTGGCCATCACGTGTGGCCTATTTACCCTACCTACCTACTCGCAAACGGCCTCAATGCTACGAAACCTCTTTATCCAATCACTCTGGAACACTGAAATGCGCTAGGACTACCAGAGGTAAAGGTAATGGGTCATTATGATTTCAAACCTTGGAGGGATTCCCTGCGTTCCAACCGCTTTATCCTACTATCAGCTCGCTCACCTCGAGATTTTACAAAATAGTTTGGGCCGCGCGATTCCTTCGGTGAGCAGTAGGGAGGGAGGGAGAAGGGTGAATTCTCATGATATATCCCTACGAAGATCAAGACTTCTAAACCCCTGTTAAAGCCTACCTATTGGGCGCACGTTGAACACCAGAAACTGGAAAGTGGAATAATTTACCTCTCCATCTCCGTTGGTCTAGAGGTCTGTATCGTCACGGCTTAGCTCTACGAGTATGTCTGTCTGTATACCAGAAAACGGCTTACATGTATTAAACCACATAAGCGTACAAATAGGAGTGGTATTAGCCTTCCAATGAAAGGTCGTACTACCGAAGAGTAACTTCTTTCGACTTGTTGTGGCCCGATGTTCTTGTAGGTCGCACCTGGACATTTTATCGACGTTGACTGCTATCCTGTACACATTGGACGATCTCCTTTTCTCGCATATGAGACTATTTCCCCGCCGCGTGGATTTTATTGACGACGTACGAAGTCCATACTATAAGTCGAGTCATGACTTTTTGTGAAAGTCCCCACGATAACATGTCAGGCTGGGGTAGTGATCATTCACCCCTCTGGTTACGCAGAGTAAGTAATCTACATTGAGTGTATGAAGCACCGGAAATCACTCCCTACTGCAAGCCCAGTCGTAGAATTGGCAAATGTGGAAGATGTTATTGTGAAGACTAGCATGGAGGACTGGTTTGATATATTTTTGATATTGTATGCAAGGGCCCGCTAGCATCGTTTCGGGGAATGTGCAGTGCGGGGAAGGAGCAATAAACTTTAACAATCATCTTCACCTCAATTCCATCCCCTTGACACTCCTTCCTTCCGTTACAATATCTATAACTAGATGGAAGTCAGTACGCTACGACTCCGTTGGCTGGCTGAGTAACAACCGTTCAGGAAACCTGTCACACGGCCTTACGTTTCCATTACTCGGTTTGGTATTCGTCGTTGAACTAAACTGACGGTAAGTACACCTCACCAGTTTCACCAATTTGACCAACTTCCTCGATGGAGTGGAGTGGAAAAGTAACCAGCATATCAGTCATCTATATCGGTTTCCTTACGTGGCGCTGCACTATTTCAGCTTCACTTCATCGTGTACTCGGATATATATGAGGAGAATGGGCGAAGTCTTCAGCGCGACACCGAACGATAACTTCTATCATCATGTTCGATCCTACGACCGGCTCTTTCTCTCCACAAGAGACACGGTGGGGATATTCCACCTCCGAAAACGAGTGAGTTTACGCCCGGACGCTCTTTGCTTTAAGTGATACGGCCATTGACCAATTTCTGGGATAGTAGCCATCGAGGTTATCTCAAATCACCATATCTTGCTGGAGCGATTGTTCTTGGTACTGCCGACGATGGACGGCGTTCACCTTCAGAGCTTTTTCTGAATGGTAAAGAATGGGTAGCTGATCCTCAAGCACTGTTGACTTGGCAACCTTTATACTGAATGGCACGACGTTCTAGGACGCTCTCGAGCTCACAGACAACGAACAGAAGCTATGCAAGTCGGCTTTTGACCAGCTCTGCATCGTCGCTCAGCAAGGTATCTCGTCGTGGAAATGTGAAAGCGAAATCGGTATTATATCAGCGGATTGGTCTGTAAAGAAACAAACAGCTGGTAGGGCCATTCTGCGAGCTGCTTTGCTGGAGTTTCTAGATCGTCTCACAGAGATTGTCCCGGATTCCGAGGTGATATCCGGAACGAGCAAGGTGGGAAAGATCGTAAACAGAGATTCTAAGGCCACCGCAAACTACGACTTCGTCACAAGAGAGCGAAAGGAAAATACAACGAGTTAAGGAGTACGCGCTGATGCTATATTTCCCATCCGTTTAACAGTCCACCATTTAACTTTTTTGGAACAGAACCAGACCATTTTGCACAATATTATGGAAGCAATGGAGTCCATTGATTTTGGCTTCTCTTTCAATGCACATCAGGGAGTTGTTGAACCTGGATTGGGCATGCAAAAATTGCAAGGAATGAATTGCATTAAGGTGTAATATCTAGCTACAAAGACATTTGTTTAAACTCGCCACAAGTACTCATCAGAATTAAAGATTAAATGATTTCGACTGTAGGTTTAAACCCAACAATCTAAGAGTATTGCCAAGCGGTAGCAGGTCCATCGTATGCGACAGCGCCCAAGCTAATGGATGTGCAGTTACCAGTTCCGGTTCCACCTGGGGTAGCGGCGATCGAGTAGATACCTGGTCCTTCAGGGCTGGCACAAGCCAAGAAACCGTACTCGGGGAAGGTCAAAGATCCAACTGAGCCTTCTGGTGCAGCGGTATAGACCCAGCCTTGAGCCTTACCGCCATGGGTGTCGGCGGAGTGGGCAGTAGTGTATGCGACTGCGTAATCGGGTGAGATGTAAAGCTGTTGTCCTCCTGGAACGACAACGTTCATTTCAACTAATGCGTTCTCACCAGCGACAAATGAGGTCTCTTTACCGGCTGTTCAGCTGTTAGCTTTTGGTTTCAATATTAGGATCAATTGTAATTACCTGGGCACGCATCTCCTACGTTATCCGGACAGTATGATGCAGTCTCCTTTCCAATCCAGAGTTGTCCTCCATTTGCGACGATGCTCGCGTATTGAAGGGAGCTGCCAGTCTTGAGGGCGACGAGGCCGAATGAACCGGTTGAACGGGCAGCGATGGGAGTGGCAGCGGCAGTGCCGGCGAGGAGAGTTGCGATGAAGGCCTTGGAGAACATTTTGATATGTAGGAGTTGAGGATTGATTGGTTTTTTGGAGTTGTTTGTGGAAGAAAGTGTTGCTTGATTA
Organism: Clarireedia aff. paspali H2; assembly: GCA_026770245.1. Taxonomy (NCBI): domain Eukaryota; kingdom Fungi; phylum Ascomycota; class Leotiomycetes; order Helotiales; family Rutstroemiaceae; genus Clarireedia; species Clarireedia aff. paspali H2. Next base: position 4,840 of record JAJCXA010000328.1, read on the forward strand.
ACTGGTAGTGATGATTTGGTTGATGGTTTGAATGAGGATTGAATTCGAGGAGCTCTTCACGTCTATATATACAAGATAGACCTGTATGATTCTTCTGCGGTATATTGGAGGAGGCATCTCCGACGATGATCTCATAGCCCTTGAACAACCAACCGCCGAAGCTAAAACAAAATCTGGAGAACAGACAACGATTGTGATTGGAGCGGGAGCTTGCATCAACATCTTTCCGTCTAATGGACCCTCAATCTTAGCCCACAATGAGGCGGATGGCCGACAATACCACCAGCATGATATTCATTTCCTCGTATTCATATGCTTGGCATCGGCATTCCAAGGAGTTTGAAGTGGATAATGGTGGAGAATTTCTCCATATTTTGATGTGGAGCCCGCTCGCTCCGTTAGGAGCTGACTTTAAGCTTTCAACATCGGCATAACTCAATGGTCTTCCAGAACAAAACATTGAGCGGATGAACTTTAAAACCTTGCGGCTCTGAGCTCAGCCACGATCATCTACAACGTTAATGCGATCGTTTCTCTCGGCATTTATTTTGGTCGATGTTCACCATTAGTTACTTGTACCGTACTACTGTAGATCGAAGCTACCGCAACAGCCATCCAAACATCCGAATGACGACAGTCTATACACCATACAAGTACATGCCAAGTGCTCCCTCCGACGGCTATGGCGCTTGCAATGGTAAGGTGCCGAGCAGCCACTGTCACTGCCGATCCCAACTCCAACGGGTCGTCGTGGCTCGTATTCTGTAAATAGATCGTGATAAGGTTTATGCAAGTACACACAACTTGTACACCACTACCTCGTACTTGTACATACTTCGTACCACATAGGGGTCTCGGGTTTTCGGAAAAATGTCTCGTTTCTGTGCGTCGTCCGAAGAAACGCCAACGTCCGTTAGGCTGTCTCTCTTCTGTAACCTATGTCACCGCCGGTAAGTCAAGATTCATGTCTAGCCTTTATGGAGAATGTCTCAGCACGAGTCAAAAAATTGCGTTGTCTCTCTTTGGTTCTGATAAGTCATGATAGGTTAAGTCATCGTCGGTACTTCACAGAGAATCACGTTAATCTTTCCGGTCAATCCTTCCCTTAAACATGAAACCAAAACCGGGTTCTGGAAATTTCTAGCTGCGCCTGTTAGTGGATAATATTTACCCAACCGCCTTACAGCACAGAGACAGACGCTCCCCAATCTCCTCCTGTACATCACCGACTTCGTATTCGAGAGTCTTCACTTTTTACAACGCATTCGTTGTCCTTCCGCGACATATTGTTATGACTTCAGGTCATATGGATGCCTGAGGACCTTAGGCTCAAAGGGTAGCCACCCGCATTCAGTAGGCGTAAACCTTTGTACGAAGATTACACGATAAAGGAAAGACAAGGTGTCCTTACCCCTGGTACGTAGACAGGAAAAGGTACCTACGTTCACCAGTATACCTTCGGTACGAACAATACCCTAAGTGGAGAGGTACCTGTTACTAGAACAGTACCTAGAGATTTATCAGCACCCTTAGTAGAACCTCAGGCAGTAAGCATATGATGTCCTACCCGCTCCCACCTGTCCCACCTGGGTAGGAGGTGATGGGACTAGTGGGATAGTAGAGAACGAAGGTCTATATAAGTAGATAGTTTTCCTATAGTATATGGAGCTTCGTGCTCAACTCAATTGATTAAATTCAAGTTACTACTTGTACCTACTATTATACTTGTCGATTCCCTGTATGACTGTTATCAACAATAAACCTTACGATATTACTACGCAACTTCACCGTCGCTTAGTAATCGAGATCCTGACCACTTCCACGTGACTCAGAAGACAAGCATTCGTAACACATATGCCGAGGCGGACTACTCGCCAACTTCGCTGTGTTTTTACTCAATAGATTCGTATTGGACCTGATCTACAGAACCTGATTCATCCGTCCATCCCTATTGTCGATGATCGAAGTACCGGATTTTCTTCCATTTTACTTCCGTCCCTTTTCGACGGTGTAGCTGTTCGATGTGCTGGATTAGACTTGGCTCATGCACACGGTCGGCTTCATATGATGGCAGACAGAAGCGCTCAGCTGGTATGATGTTGCATGGTGCCTTCACGGAACTCATTTCCACCTCGTATCCAGTCCTGTAGCTGGTGAGAGACAGATGCCGGTCCAAACTTTGAGCGCATCATTCGAATCATACCATCTCTGCGAATCATGCCATGATCGCGACCTTTTACGCCGAGCTGTCCGTTAAGCACTGCTATCAGACTTTGTCAAGGACAAAACATGTTCGGAAGAACAGACCATACCGGGGAGATCAGCTTTGTGCAGGCGCATGATCATTGTCGAATGCTGAGCAGTACGCATGAACCTGGGTGTGGATGGCTCGCTCCCTATTCGTTTTGCTGCCTCAATCTAATCAACAGCCTAAAATGCCTTATGTCTATATGACTGGTCCGGCTGCATTCAACTAGAGCTGTCACCTACCAGGTATACGATATCTGCGGGATTTCTCTGCTTTCGTGTGCGTTTCTATTTGGCTGGAGACCAGTTTATTCCATAACTTTTCTTCTGGCCTCTCACCCATCTGCCCCTAGATACTTAGCAACATGTCAACTCATACAGAAACATCAGATCACGAAAGTAAGTGGAGGAAGATAGGCTCTTCGAAATCCTGCTAAGAAGAAGAGCGACCACAGCAAAGGACGATGATAAGGTTTGTGGAAAGCTCACACAAGCCGCAAGATGAACCCTGTGGCCGCCCAGCCTTACACGGGCAGAGGCAGAACCACAAGCAGTCCTCATCGCGGCACCCTCTTATTCTCCATACTTGGAAACCAGGCCAAATAACGATGAATCCAAATAGTGACGATCAAGGTTCAGGTCAAAGGACGGGCAGAGGGAATACTTAAACACCGGTCTAGTAAGTCTACCATAGAACTTCACACCATATCATCCCGGCTATCGACGTCTGCCGTTGCGTGAGCCACGTAGAGCGATGGTGGATGTCAATGCGGAACTCAAGTACGACTGATTTCACAGACCAGAATGTGTGTGTTGATCCTTGAGTCTGCATATCGTGAAAAGAGAGACAGGTTAGAGAAGAAAGAACCTTACATTCAGCAGTACAGTATCTTCCGGACGCACTTTCGATGGAAGCAGAGAACGGTGAAGTGATTCTCGACGCGTATCTGATGGGAGATTCTGCAATGGCGGTGTGGGATTACTCAGGTAAGGCGGATTGTCAGTGATCTCTGCGGAAAGCATCCCAGGTTGAGCGGTAACCTGAGGTCTCTTGTACGGCAGGTGGTTTCTCAATCACAACAGTTTCTTGTCTACTATTCCAGGGCTTAACGCAGACTGGAAATACCAGCGGGTTTAGATATAAATGCGAATAGCAGACAGGGAAGGTTCGTATGTTTGTGAGGGTAGACGGTGAATACGATGTTATGTATAAAGGTATGATGAGACTGTCTTTCCACTGCCGCTTTGATAGCTTTGAAACCCAACAACTAATAGCCGTGACCACGCAGAGGAACTTACATGCCACTGCGGCACTGTAGTAATATCAATAGCGAACGCAGCGATAGCCAAACACGAACCCAAAGTCTACAACCTCACCATCTCCAACGAACTTCAACTTGCCCAGAATATCATCCAGACATCCATCCATGCGTGGTATCATGAAGACAATTCCAAGGGCGAGGATCCAGTTAGGCTTCTACTCAACGTATGCCTAGCTACCAATCGATGATCGAGCAGTTCGCTATATTTCATGAAAAGCGAATCTGCAGGGCCTGAGAAAGGTATCTTCCGGGTTTGTAAAAAGGGGGGAAAAAAAGAAAACAATGGCTCTTTATCAAAGCTTCTAGCCTTTCGCAATCGAAACGAATCGAAACGAATCGAAACGAAGCAACAGCAATATCTGTACGAATTCCCAAAGAAACAACAGGTGGAGAATCTGGATGAGATTTATCGTGTTATTCCACCCGCTGTAAGAAAGCACATCATGCTACAAACGGAGAAATACATACATACAAATCCTACTTCTACTCTACGAGCTACGTCAACATGCAAAGAAAGGGGACATACTATCTCCACGAAACGGACGGAAAGGAAGAGTATGTTCTTGCGAGATACCAGGAGGCTTCCTTCCCAGCGCTGAACGAGGTATTGGTATTGGTATTGGTATCGGTATCCGACATAGTTTCCCCACCCCCCAGGGAGGGAGCGTATGTATGTATGTATTAATCCAAACCGACCCACCACCACATTACACTACCCTTCGCAACTTAATCCTCAATCAATCTCTTATATTAAATCATATCATATCGTATCCTCGCCGCAGAACATATAATATACCGTCCACAACGAACCGATCCCAGACGTCCCATAACTAACGAAGTGTTGAGACAGACGGTTCTCGGGAATGGAATGGAATGGAATGGATCTCCAGATTCGAGAATTCTTCACGGCCAGGTAGCACGCGAAGGTGCCTCGGATATAGTAAGTGAGTAGGTAAGTAAGTATGTAAGTGGGTAAATAGAAGAAGCAGTAAGACCATCCACCTACCTGACCCGATAGTAATGATCAGAAGTGGCATCTATCTATCTATCTATCTATCTATCTAGGAAAGGGGAAGAGAGAGAGAGAGAGCCTGTGGCTGGGTATACATAGCATTGCGGCCTGTAAGTTTCTACAACTTATAGCAAGCAAATGGACAAGAGTTCGTTCATCGGCACTGGCAGTGTGTAAGAAATCCTTCTAGGACACTCACTCACTTACTCATTGACTATAAGTGCTATCTATCCCCGATTGGTCTCCCATCCCACAGCACATCGCGTCCCATCACATCACATCAACCAATTCACACACACCTCTTTCTCAAGCCTCAAACATAAAACATAAGTTGTTATGAACATCAAAGTGTGATTATTAAAGTATCTAAGTAAAGTAGGTATATCCAACCATCCCACCATCCCATCCATGCAATCATGCCAGCCCAGCATCCCATTCCTCCTCTCCAACTATCCCACCATCCAATCACAACAATAACTCATTGCTTCATAATGCCCATCCACGTAAATCTCGTTTGATTTTCTTTTTATGTTCTTCTCTTTGTCTGTAATATGCAAACGCAACCTACCCCCATCCATGACCCGTGGGAATCGATCATCTCTGTATATCATCCAAACCAAAAATGCATTGCCAAGAATCCAAAATAAAAAAAACCAACCAAGTAAGCGCGCGAGCCCCCCGAAGCCAGCTAAGAAGGTATCTCAATCCGTTCATACATGTACATATGCGCATCTAATCCAATCCAATCCATCAGGGTATCTATCAAAATCATACCCACCCCGCGGTAAATAAAAACCAGAACCAAACAAGAAACAGGAAAAGGGAAAGGAAAACTCATCATGTAGAAATACTTCTACATCACAAGATAGCCAAGCCCAAGACCCAGCACCATGACCGAAAGATCAAGAATGCCGTATTGGTGTTTAGGTTTCAGCGCAGTGGCATCCGAAGAAGAGCTCTGCGCCAGTGTTGCTGAGGTACTGGGACTGCCAGTTGCGCTGCCAGTGCCGGTTGCTGCTGCGACAAGGCCGGAGAGAGTTGCCGTGCCGCTGGAGTTGTTGGGTGCGGAGCCAGTACCGGTGGGCTTGACGGCCGTGGTGGCGAGGGTGGTGCTACCAGAGACGGTCGTGCTTGCGGAGCCAGAAGAAGATGAAGATCCGGCTGATGAAGAGGAAGAAGAAGATCCGGATATGTTGCTGCCGCCGCTGCAACCACCGCTGCTCTTGATGGATTGGTAGGAGCCGGTCAAGTCGCCGTAGGTATACTCGGTAGCGCATCCGTAGTCTTGGATAGTGACGTTCTTGACATAGAAGCTGAATAGTCCCTTGGTGAAATCGGCTGCGCCGCCAGCCCATTCGCAGGTTCCTTGGCTAGCGGGGTTGGTTGTGGCGGCTTAGTCAGTATATCCGATCTAGCTGCCCATCTTGAGTTTCATAGGGGTTTGCGGATAGTTCTTTCCACCGAGAGCGAGCGCGTCGCCGTATACGAGGATACGGACGGCGGCTCCGTCAATATACTAGATGATTCTCTCAGAGGTCCAGTCGATAGTGTAGTTGTGGAAGGTGTCGATAGGGGTAGAGACTTTGGGGTATTCAGTACGGTTATAGGTTATAGTGTTGCCCTTTCTAAAGAAGTTGTTCTCTACTCTATCGTTGTATACTCCGAGCTATTCCCAATCGATCTCATCGAGATTATCCGACTCGAGGATAAAACTACTAACAATACCGGTTCCTGGGGATATACAGGCCTATACCTCGACCGAACCGAAGAAGATAAACTTGGAGTTACCGATAGTTGGTACATTGGTCTTGGTGCTAATAGTGAACTAGGCACCTAGGGACTTATTGTAGATAAGAGTTGTTCCTTCTTTGAGTACCTAGTTGTCGCTCTTTCCGGCAGTGAAGTCAATGACTTGACGACCGCCAAGAGCTGGGTCAGAAGGACAGGCTGGGAATACGTTAGTTGGGCTGGATATAAGTTGGTATCAATAGAACCTACTCTTCTCTGTTGGGTTACAGTCGGTGAATATTTGTGCATTTGCAAGTCCTGAGAGAAGGACAGCAGCAGAGGCTGAGAGTAATGAATAACGCATATTGAATACGGGTATGATGTGGTGTGTAGTAGTAGGAAGACTTGAGTTGGGGGAGTATTAAGAGTAGATGTATAAGACTTTTTCTTTTTGCAAACACGAAACAGGAATACTATGCAGGCAGGCGCAGCGCAAAAGCGAATGTGGGCTGAGAGTAAGTCGAAAAGAGAAGGAACAAGTTCAAAAAGAAAGGTGAATTCGTTCGACAGGATAGAAGACCACTTTATCAACCGGATAGTAAAATGCGAAAAGGAACAAGATGAGATGAGATATGAAGGGATACGAAATTCGATGAGGGGAATAGGGAACAAATAACATGAAGGGAAAGGAACATCTAACTTTAAGTATAAGGCAGGAAGGAAGGAGGGTAGGTGAGATGGCAATGAACCGGGCCGGGGGTATCATTGTAACGTATTGTACGGAGATATTTTGCATTGCCCTCTTCTTTTTTCCCTCTTCGTGTAAGTTACCATTGCTTTTCCCGTTAGGGTTAGGGTTAGGGTTAGGGTTAGGGTTAGGGTTAGGGTTAGGGTTAGGG
>JAJCXA010000329.1:0-2500 GCA_026770245.1 Clarireedia aff. paspali H2
TTTTTTTTTTTCTTTTTTTTAATTTTTTTTCTTTTTTTTCTTTTTTTTCTTTTTTTTCTTTTTTTTCTTTTTTTCTTTTTTTTTCTTTTTTATTTTTTTTTTTTTTTTTCTCACTGTTAATCTTACATCCCTGCCCTCCTCCCCCTCCCGGTGATGCTGCACCTGGTGATGCTGCGCCCGGTGATGCTGCACCCGGTGATGTTGCGCCCGGTGATGCTGTACCCGGTGATGCTGCACCCGGTGATGCTGCACCCGGTGATGCTGCGCCCGGTGATGCTGCACCCGGTGACGTTCCGCCCGGTGATGTTCCGCCCGGTGATCTTGTCACACTCTTTTTTTTAAATTAAATACTATATATAAAGAAGGAATACTGGTGATTTTTCTTCCCCCTCTAGATATATATGTATCGATAAGATGTTTCTAATTAATATATAGATACTTACAACTCTTTGTTTGTAACTAGAGTTATATTATAGTTTAGGTTCTCTTATAAATATATTACAATAGTGTTTGCTAAGGTGTGTGTATACACACCTAAGTATTTTCCGATAAACTCCTCTTAACCTCCTCTCCTCCCGGTGATCTCGTGTGTAGGCACCTTTATATAGAGTACCTCTATAAGCACCATGTACTTATAAGGTGCACCTAACTCTTAGCAGCCTACATCTCAGTATTTTCCGATAAATTCTTCCGCCTGGTGACTTTGTTCCGCCCGGTGACTTTTTTTATATATTTTTTTTTTTTTAATTTTTTTTTTTCTAATCTTTTTTTTTATTTATTTTTTTTTTTTATTATATTTTGTTTTTTTTCCCCACTGTTAATCTTACATCCCTGCCCTCCTCCCGGTGAACCAGCTCCCGGTGAACCTGCTGCCTTTTTGCTCCCGGTGAACTAGCTGCTCTTCTGCACCCGGTGATGCTGCACCCGGTGATGTTGCGCCCGGTGAGCCAGCTGCCTTTTTGTCCCCGGTGAACCAGCTGCCCTTTTTTTTTTCTCTTTTTTTTTTTTATTGAACACTATATATAGGGAAGATGCACGCGTGACTTTTCTTCTCACCTCTAGATATATATATGTATATACGTATTTATAAGGTGTTTCTCGTTCCTTTCTCCTTTATACAGCTTGATTTAGAGAGAAAAGAAGAGGGCAAAGGTAGAAAAAAGAAATTTTAGTACTTTATAAATAATTGTCACAGTGTAGAATCAGGGTGTTTGTAGCTACTAACACACTTTCGGGTAAGTGGTGTCACTTTTACATAGTGTGGCAATGATAGTCTGCTAAGTCGTATTATACATATACAGCTACTCTCGACTTTTATTTTATAACCAGAATTATATATCATGGTCTCTAACTTTCTATAGTGTGTATATTAGGATAAGAAGGTCCGATTACACAATTTCTATTACTTTGGAATCTATGTAGAGACTCTATAAAACTGATTATAGCTACTTTGAAAACCCCAAAGTGGTTTGATTTTTGGGTTCTCTGATCGATATAAGGGTATACACACACACCTAAGTATTTTCCGATAAATTCCCCCGCCCGGTGACCTCTTGCGTAGGCACCCTCATAGGGCACCCCCATAGGGCACCCCTATAGGCACCATGCACCTATAAGGTGCACCTAACTCCCGGCGGCCCGCACCTAAGTATTTTCCGAAAAATTCTTCCGCCCAGTAACTTTTTTTCCCGGCCCGCTCTTTTTTATAAATAGCTACTAATACACTTTCGTGTAAGTGGTGTCGCTTTTACATGATGTGACCATGATGGTCTACTATATAGTATTATATATATACAGATACTCTCGACTTCTATTTGACAACCGGAATTATACATTATAATCTTTAAGTTTCCTTAGTGCATATATTAGATGGGAAGGTCAGATGATGTAATTCTTATTGCTTTGAAATCAATGTAGAGACTCTATAAAGCTAAAGCTTATTGTAGCTACTTTGAGAACCTAAAACTGTTTGATTTTTGGGTTCTCTTATAGAGAGAGGTGTGGGTGCTTATAAGGGTACGCATGCACACCCAAGTATGTTCCGATAAATTCTTCCGCCCGGTGACGTTTGTTGACGCTGTTCCGCCCGGTGACCGACCTCTTGCGTAGGCACCCCTATAGGGCAGCCCTATAGGCATCATGCACCTATAAGGTGCACCTATCATTTTTCTTCCGGGTGCATCGGTACCCATAAGGTGCACCTAACTCCCGGCGGCCCGCACCCAGCGCATGGCACGTCATTTGTCACCAAGTCCTTCTTCATGGGGCGTTTCGCCGCTCGACTCGTGAGCAAAATTGACATTTTTGCGTCTCCCCCACACAAATTAATTTATCGGAAAAATATTTTTAGACCAACTCAATTGTGCGGCCGATTCTCAGCAAAACGAGGTCGGTGGGTATATGAATGGGAAGGGCCAAAAGCCTCAGAGAAGCAGGTTGGGAGCCGCGACAGCTGTCGTGTAGGCTGAACTGGTGGCATGCAAAGTCATTGTCTTTAGGC